>CM029120.1:590000-660000 GCA_016859345.1 Istiophorus platypterus
ATGGACTAAAATGTGGTTCAGATGTTGTTTTTCCCTCAGGATCAATTGTACTAACTTTGGGGTACAAGTGTACACACACACACACACACAGCAGGTCAATTCCTAAATTTGAAATCAGCCAGGCTCTGTTTAATATATACAGAGTGTAACGATGTGAGTAAGCAGGTGTGTTCTCTCACTTCCTGTACGCCGTCTTTACATTATAGGAGGCAGCAGAGTTCAGGACGGGGATCCCCAGGTCCATGTAGACCTGCTTCCACACTGTTCCAGACTCGATCTAAAAAAAAAAGAAAAAAAAAGACACACAGAAGAGCAGAGTCAGTCAAGGCTGAAGACCACCTTGGTAGCGCGGCCACGGCCCTAGACAATCTGTCATAAGGAGTCAGACCTGTCGCGTAATGGATGGAGGTCATCCCCAATTCTCCCTACAGCTGCTATATCATCATCATCATCATCAGGTGTGCCGGAGTCAGGACAACCCCCCCCCCCCCCCCCACGAATTTTCATCTCTTTCGTCAGTCACCTGTATGTCGGCATCTGAACTCTGTCCTCAGCAGAAACGTCAGTTCTGTCATTTCCCTCCAGAGCCTCTATTCTCCTCCATATGTTCATGAAACCGAGTCACAGTCATTGTCTGAACTCACAGTGAAACAGATCAAAGTCTGATTCATTCCTGCTGAAACCATCACCTGTGTTAGACCATAGTCATCTCTGATTTTAAGCTGCATTTCCCCCTCTCTCTTTGAGACCTGCTCGCTTTCTTTGAATCCAGCAATTGTGTTTTTTCATAAGCCCATACTGATCAATGTAATCTCTCCTCCCTAACACTGGCTCTGTCTGAGCTCAACGTCTGCAGCTCTCCTAGTTTTTGTCAGACAGAAATAATTTCATAAGTTGCTAAATTGACAGTTTTACAGGATGTGAGTGAATGTTGGTAGTAGTGTGTCTTCAGCTTATCACCATCTCTATGGACAGACAGGTGGACAGAAAGGTGGAAAGTCCTCACCTTGTGGCAGCCTCCGAGATGAAAGACCAGTCTGAAGAGCTTAAAGAGGTTCAGGTCTTTATAGCCCAACACTGGAGGTTTGTTGATGGGAGTCCCTGATTGATAGACAGAGAGAGAGACAGAAGAAATGTTAGAACAAATCATCAACCTTTTTTTTTTTTTTTTTAAAAGAGGAACAATTCACACAAAACCTTCCATGTAAGAAGAATCAACTGAGGTGGATCTACAGGTGAATAAGTGTCAGTGATGGTCACCAAGGAGCCGAGGAACCACAACCTCTTTTGACCAGGACAGCCTTCTCTTTTTTGGGCAACTCGCCCTTTAAACCTTTAACTACTGCCATTAAATATTACACTTTATTTCAACTTCTCCTGACTTTGTGAGATCTTGTGGTTATATGTTATTGTTCTATGATCCATCCAGAACTGACCACACCAGAGACCTTAATGAGATCAGCCCCGGCGCCCCCCAGGACCTTGTGACTGATCGCTACTCATCTTCGTATCTCACTGCCTGCGACAGTTCGAGGTCACGGTCTTGATTTCAATGGAATTTTCTTGAGATTCACTTTAAATGGATCATTAAAAAAATTTATAATTTAAATATATTCCATTTTAATAGAAACCTTCCTCCTGTCTGTGATTATACAGAATCGATGCTTCCCATTTTGATTGCTAATGTCATTCCTGAAGCAGATATTCTGACCTTTTCAGTGCTAATAAGATGTATAATCTTCATTTATGATATTACTGGTTTGATTTTAATTTTGTTATGTAGTTGGATATTGTTTATATATTTTAGTTATATCTATTTCTGCCTTGATCCATGAATCATTGCAGCACACTCCCATACCCATTTATTTATTATATAAAGGTTCCACTGCAATACAGCAGGCCTGTTATTTCATTAAACTATATAAATGAAATTAGTTACACTCAACAAGAGGAGTCTGCACCCATCAGTTAAACTCAAAAATTGTCAGTCCTTTTTCCAACACAAATTTTTACGAACGCCAGTCTTTGGTGAGTGTAGATCTGAGGTCCCGTCCCTGTCTGAAGTCCTCAGCTGGCTCACCTCTGTCCTCCATGAACTTATAGAGCTGCTGCAGGAAGTGGTCTCTCTCCTCTGGGTCTGGCTCCTCTTCCGGCTGAACACATAGACAGGCAGGTTAGGTTCTGACCCCCCCAGCAGTAAAACTACACAGCAACACCTGTCACACCTGGTCTCTCATCAGACTCTCACCTCGTCCTTTATGTGTTTCTTCTTTTTCCTCTCATCTTCGTCATCCTCCTCCTCATCACTCTCCTTCTCCTCTTCATCATCCTCATCGTCGCTGGAGGACGAGTCCAAGATTTGACTCATGTCCATCTTCCACAGATCTGGAACCTCTCTGCTCCTCAGGAACACCTGGGCTGCTTCAAAACCTGCAGGGGGGTCAAGAGGAAGAGGAGGAGGAGAAGGAAAGGGGGGGGGGGGGTTGGTATGAGAAAACAGAAGAAGAGCAAGAGGAAGAAGAGGAAAAAGAGGGGGAGGAGAGAGGATTTGACAGATGGAGGAAGATTGGAGAAAGGATGTGACAGAAGGAGGAAGATTGGAAAGAGAGGTAGCAGGAGCAGCAAAAGGAGGTGAAGGTCAAAAAAAAGAAGAGAAGCAGCAGTTCTAAAGTTTTAAGAGAAAAACAAACAATGCTAACTGTTCTTCTGCACTGGTTTTGACTGGGAGTTGGCCCCCTGGTGCATTGTGGGGGTTATAGTGGCTCACCTCTCCTGTTGGAGAACTCAGACCTGGCAATGCTGATGGAATTGACAGCGTGGACGTGTCTCCTTGCCACCGTGTGGCTGCAGGGTGAAAAAGGAGGAGGATGAGATGGAGCTGATCAGTTTTTGATCAAACCGTTAAGGCTTCTGATCAGAGATCAATGATTAAAAAGACAAATAAAATCAAAGTTGACTCACAACTTGGAGTCATTGAATGATCTGACCAGACACTGATCCTTCTTCACCACCAGCTCGTCGTTACAGCTTGGAGACAACACCTAAGGGAAAAACACGTACCTGCAGTCAAAATGTGGTCACGTGACAGGCTGGTGGAGGAGTGTGTGTGTGTGTGTGTGTGTGTGTGTGTGTGTTTGTGTGTTTACCAGAGCCAGGTACCAGCTGCTGGGCTCCTCCTCATTCTCAATGCTGCACACTTTCCCCAGCAGTTCATCGTTCAGCCTCCTCCTGTCCTCCTCCTCATCCTCACTGGACGTGGACTCATTCTCCTCGTCAGCCCTGAGACAGAGAGGCAATCGGTCAGACAGTCGGTTTTCAGCTGCATCTATACTGCTGTACTGTGTTTGAATTTTGTGACCAGAGTTTAAACCAATAAAACTCACACAGCCTGGGATGAGCGCCGTCCACCTCGGTTTGACTTCTTGCCGATGACCGGGGTGCCAAAATGCTCCGGGTTCGTCAGCGGCAGCTGGTCCAACGTCTGAGAGCGACAAAATATTTAGATTTTAATATTTAAGGCCATACACAGAGACAGTCAGAGATTTTTAGAGTCGAAAGACTTTCTGAAAAGCAGCCTCTATGTCTATACAGCAGGCATGACTCACCTCGCTCTCTGCAAAATGTCTCTCTCCCTTCAGACACAGGGACGTACGACGGAGAGTCTTCTCGTCTCCGTCATCAAACACTGAAACACATAGACACGCTTCAGTTGTCTGAGTCCAACAAGAGCTCGTTCGGTCAGTGCGCGGTAAAGCCGGCCGGGGATCGGTCAGACAGCCAAGAGAAGAAGCAACATCACACGGCGTCAGCCAATTGAGCGAAACCTGCGTCAGCGTCATCACTCCTCCCCGACAGCCAATCACCGCGATTGAGTAGTTTGATACCGAGGTAAAACGGAGAGCAAGCGACTTAGTATCTATTAAAAGATTCGTTCAAATCCAACAACCGAGTCGGATTCAGTGTTGGCAGCTCCGAGCCCAAACTCAGACAGTGCTTCTGGCTAAATGCTGATGTCAGCATACTGGGCAGCTGGACCAATCAGCAGGCTGGAACACAGACTCACCCACAGTGTAGAGACTGGCGTCAGTCAGCTTACTGATGACGGCCTCGCTGGATAAACCCTCGTTGGTCTTCACCTCCACAGTGGAGCCCACCTGAAACAGAGACCGAGACAGAGACAGAGTCAGGGTCCGAGTCCAAGTCCAGCTTCAGGCTGACAAGAACATATCTTTCACAGTTGTAGTTTATTACAAGGAAAGAAGTCTCATAACAACAACAAAACATGTCTGCTCGATAGAACTGACGAGAAGAACCTAAAAACACCAGAATGACAAGGAAGAGATTTGTTCTCAAGTGGAACTTGAGAATTTGTCACGTTCAGCATTTTTTTCAGCCTTCATCTGAAGGAATTTGCACGTTAAATATGATACAAACATCAAAAAAAATAAAAATAGGATAAAAAAATAAAAGGTAATGCAGAATGAACATTCTGTTCACGTGAGAGAAGTTCAATAACTTTTTTAAAAGAAGATTTTATTGGCATATTTTGGTGTAGCACCTTCTACAGTTGAGCTAAGTGCTAACTAAGCGCTAACAAAACCCATCTCAGCTGCCTCGGGGTCTTTCTGCAGGTCTTGGTCCTGTATTGTCCTCAGCCTGTGGTATCATCATCCTCCCATCTAATATCCGTCTGTCTCTCTTATCAATTAGAGATTACACAGTACAAAGATGGGTTTTTTAAACCTGTGTTATGTTGTCTTTATTTTAGCTCTGCTCTCTCTTTGGCAGTGTTACAAATATTTTCCTATAGTTTCAGGTCCTCTGATGGCAAAGCAGTTCTGTCTTCTGGCTGCCAATTTTAGATTTTTGAGAAATTCTTTTTTCCCCTTTAATTTTTGTCATGAAACACATGGAGCAGAGCGAGAACCAATCACGGAGCAGCGGGGGTGTCAATTATGCCAATGATGAAATCTCCCATAGAAAAACACACACCTCCTCACGAACCAGTCGTATTCATCGGGCTGAAAACGAGCCATTCATCAAAGGTTTGTCCAGTTAAGAGTACGGGGAATCCGACTTGGCACACGCTAGATTCCTCTGTGATTCTGGTGGGAACACCCGAATTACTTCAATAACATTATCTGAGCGTGAACATAAATGAAGTAGAGACAACTGTGATTTGCAACATCACTGAGAGAGAAGATTAAGGGATAACTTAGCTAACTTACAGAAACTCAACATAAACTTTTTCGCTTTGGAAAAAAGATGTATTTTGTCATGTTGGTGGGATAAACCTGCTCCAACTTTTTATTTATTTCTGTATCAAATATTTTGTTTTCTTCCCTTAGAGAAGTTTTCATTGGAACACTGAATCTGTAAACACTTTCCAGGGTTTGTTGTCGCCATTTTTGTACTTGGAAAATGCCAAGATGAAATATTGATTAATGGATTTCTGTAAAGACAAAAGTTTTGTTTGAGATATACAATTGACATGATGGTTGTTTTGTTTTATAAAATGTTCTTGCATGAGGTCAAATGTTTTAGAAAGAAACAAAACAGGTTTGCTCCAGAACATAAGAACGGTTGGTGAGGCAGCTGTAATGACGTGGTAATGACCGACACTGAGCGAAGCTCCCCTGTACCTGAACAGTGACAACATCAGACTCAAACGTTCTTCATCATCATCACCATCATCATCATCATCATCATCATCTTACCCTCAGAGGACCTTTAACCTGGTCGTCCTGCACCACCTGCGACGTACTTTCACCTTTCAGAGTCACCTGGAGAGAAACAAGAGGAGTGTGAGGAGGGTTAAGAGATTTAGTTCTTGGATTGACTGGACTGCATTTTTATTTGAACACTTCTATCCAAAGCGCTTCAAAAATTGCCTATAATTAAGCAAATGCTTCCAAATATTAAAAGAGACACTAACAAATCTGGTCAAACTGAACAAACAACTTTGATCTTTGAGGACAAAAATCTGAGTGGTGGCAAAGGACAGATGAGCACATGTATACTCCATCTCAGCCTGTGACACAGTGTCTATTATTCTGATGGTGAAACTAGTTCAGACTGTATAGTATTTAGGGGACAGCAGTAGCTGTACTTTCTGCTGAAATACATGTCCAAAAAAAGAAAAGGAGGATGAAGGTGGTAGATGGAAATTTTGTTGACACTGAGGACAGAGAAAAAAACCTAAACACAACTGACGGAAAACAAGTTGTTTTTCGAGGACGAGTCTTTGTCTTCACCATCCACGGTCTGATGGAGAACAACAAGTTGGGGAACAAAACGTGTCTTGGGCTGCAACCATTAACTGCTCTCGTAAATAACCTATTAATCCAGTGGTCTGTAAAACAACAGTAAAAATGTCCGCAGCGATGTCCCGGCTCCAGGCCTAAACCGCATTTACAAACGTCTCGTTTTGTCCAACCATCAGTCAACCACTCAGAGGCTCGGTTACTGTTGCACGGGACAAAAGAAAGCGGCATATACGGGCTGCCACACCGTGGGACATGCGTTTGGAGTCTTGTTGGGGTGTGCTCATGAACGCGACCCCGACTGGTCCGAAACGCGACGCCGTAAAGCTCCCAGGGATTTCAGAGCGGCCATCTGAATCTGAGCTTTACTCATTTGTTCGGCAGTTCGCCCAACGTGTTAAATCAACCTCCATCCGTCACTAACGACAAAGAGTTGGCAGAGTTTGTCAGTGCTTGTCTTTACCATATGTAAATTCTGGAGAAAGCTCTGTACACTGTGTGAGCACTGGTGTAAAGTAGCGTGAAGCGGCTGCGGCTCCAGCACCATGAACGAGTTGGCCCGAGTCGCGGTACTAGCCATTGTCACGCTTAACAGCGCCACAGTGACCCCCCGTGGAGCGTCAAAGGTCGACAGTAGCCAATGCTCGCTGCCCAGCGGGCTCTGGAGTTATGATGGGCCTCTTTCTTGTTTGAGTTTTTAACTCTTCATTTAAATCTCTCTTGATGAAAACGCATTATATCAGAATCACATTCTGTGAAACTGTTTGTTCGGAGTTTCAGTGTAATCATTTGTTTAAGTTTTATTTTTAATTTCATTTAATTATTACATTCCACGTGTATTGAGTATTTAATGGTTTATGGTCTTTGTAAAGCACTTTATAATTGGTTTTAAAAAGTTCATTAATTATTATTATTATTATTATTATTAAAATACAGCTAGACATACGGTGATAAAACAGGTAACACCACACACAGCAAAGCTCTCCCTCAATGACTAAGATAAACATATCATAATCATCTATTAAAAAAAAAACAAAACCAAACAAACCCTAAATTCAAAGGACACACCGAGCCCTTCTGCCTCTGGTATTAAAGATTATTGTCACTAAAGATATGGAGGAGTATTGATAAATAGCACTGATTAATAACAATACTGAAAATCAGCCTCAGAACCAATATATGTCCCTAATGACTCTTGATCTGGACTTTCTGCACCAAGGAGCTGCGGCATGCCCACGGCAGCTACGCATGAAGGCTCCGAGGTTACACCACGGCATGACCAACCCTCACCCCTCACCTAACAAAGATAAAAAAACTAGCCTCAGTTCTTTGTTCACGCCGAGGCGAAGCCAGCCAGGGATCAGTCAGACAGCCAAGAGAAGATGTGGCATCACACGGGATCATCAGCCCACTGAGCTAAACCTGTCTCAGCATCATCACTCCTCCCCGACAGCCAATTGTGACGCCTGCAGACTTCATCGCAACCATCAGAGTAATCCATCGTTTCAAATGTGTAGTTTGACACTAACCATAACAAATAATCATTATTTTAATTATGAATTAATCTGAAAGACATTTTTCGATTCATCTTTTGGTTTATAAAACGTACAAATGACAAAAAAAAAAAAAGGAACAAATTCTGACGTTTGAGAATCTGGAATCAAAGATGGTTTTGCATATTACTGTCGTTTTTCCTCAAATGAGAATATCATAATAGTTGTTTGGTCTTTTTTGACTGACTAGTCAATGAATCATCTACTGGCTTCAGTTCTACTACTAATAAACAATGGCTTTATAAAGTGTTATATTATTAAGTGAATGGAGCCAGGCTGTTGACACAGCAGGGATGTTAGCACAAAGAGCCCAGAAAAAAGGAAAAACACAAAGGCAGAACCAGGCTCAACTCAAAAACATGTGTCACCATGCAAGGTGCTGAGAAGACCGACCTCACACTCTCACACACTCGCACACTCACTCACTTCGTAGTACCAACGCAGTATTTCAACACACAATTTATAACAAAAAAAAATAATTTCTCAGTGGTAATCTTCCAGAGTTGTGAAATCCTAAGTCTGAGTGTTACAGAGTATAACTTAGAAAAAAAAAAGTTCTTCAGGTAAACTACTCTCAGCTGATAAATTGTTGGCGAGATCGCCATCAGACTGCCTGCAATTAACCATCTATGAAGATGGGCCAGTTCTCTGAACCAAACATTCATGGGGGGGGTCTCTCCAAAGTATTCAAGTCTTGTTTTGAGGATCTATACCAAAAAAATGATCTGTCATGAGTTAGATCATATTTACATCACTGCTGCTCTTTGCAGTGACTCTTCAGTTCAGAGAACTTATATCACAAACATTTGTGATGAACCTTTAAAAACAGTTATTATCTGACGGTAATTAAAAACATATAAAAACATATTGTGCTAATGTATGAATCTCATGAATCCTTTACATAAGTCTATTAGCTGATTTAAACAATAAGAAATATTAATAACTTTATTAACATGGCCCTGGAATCACCTGGTATCACCCCCCCCCGGCAGCAGGGAGGAGGATGAAGATGATGGTTTCGGGAAAACGGCCTCAACTTACAGCAAATGATGATTTCGGTCAAACGTGGCCAAACTCAGTCCCTGCCATGCTTTGTTTATAACAACGCCTACCACTCCAATTCACATATCCGACCGACATGGAAACAGCAGCTGAGCCTCCTGGGTTTTGTAGTATTTAGTGACAGAAAAAACAAAGTATAAATAATTCAGAGTGGCGGCCCTAATATAAACCTATAGGGCCATCCTCTCCAGGAAAGCCTGTGTGTTCAGCAACACTGAGGTTGTATCATCGTCTGGAAGCTGGCTGTATAACCATTTGACCAGTAAACATCTGACGTGTCTCGGTCTGGTGGAGACGGTTCGTCCTCTGTACCCATGCGTCTGTCCTCTGAAGGACAGAGTCGGTGTGCACAGGATGCACTGACGCTTCGGTAGACATGACACATCACCGACGTCTCAGGTCTGGTGCAAATTTGGAGTCTGAGTAATGTGTTTCTTGTTTTTTCTTTTTTCCCCCGGAAAGAACATGAAGCTCAGATTTTGATTATTTTTTCCGGATCCAATCACACTGCAGGACGTGCGGGGGCCACAGAGATCAGAGGTAGTTTATGATTAATGTGACAGAGGATTCAGACCAACTTGCTCACATCTCAACATGGATTTCCTGTCTACAGGTAAACCTGGTCCCTGTGGGTCTTACCTTGACCTTCACCATGCGTTTCACAGTCTTGATCTTGGCCTCGCAGAAGGCTCCTCTGTACTTGGCACTTACATCGGTCCCCACTGTCAGGTAGGCAGGCTCGTCAGCTGCCTGAAATACACACCACCACACACACATCAGTGACATCAGGATACACACACAAACTCCCAGAATACCCCGCAGGACACAGCAGAGCAGCTGCAGCTGTTGGTCTCCAGTCTGAATCTGACCGAATCCAGATTTATGGACATTTTTGACGTACGACTTTGTGTCGCGTCTCAAGATGCTGATCAGAGTTTCTGTCTTTTAATAATGAGCTTTTCTCTGCATCTTTAGTCATCGTAGCATAGTTAGCGGCTAAAATTAGCCTCCCAACAGCAGACAGGCTAACGCCGCTGATGTCTCCTTCTCCAACAGTATGGTCTGATTCACCTAAACAAGGGCTTGTGTTGTGTTCAAGGCTAAACTGATACCGTCCTGAGGAAAGAACATGGAGGAAGCTTGTCACAACAGTTGACGTGACATGAGAACCAAAAGACCAGTTTGCAGAAGTACATCCTAGTATCAGCAGGAAACTGGTTCCTCCCACTTCAGGATGGCATCGTTCCTCGTTATGCGGACACCGAGACAGAGACCACGTGACCAAACAGTCCTCGTCCTCCGGCTTTTTAGAAATGCAACTTCCTCTTCAAACTGTCACATTTAACTTCAGGGCTTCAGACTTGGACCAAAAACTTCTGGCTCAGTGTTAGTTTCAGTTGCTCTTAGGGTAGAATTATTTTGAACCCAAGGACGTGCATGTCCACACGTGTCGGTGGCTTTCTCAAGGAGAAAACGGGTTTCTGGTTTATGTAATGTTTAGGAAATCAGATTAGCGGAGAAAAATGACCAACCTGGTTACTGAAGGGTAGGGAAACATTTTATCGATAAAAATTTGGTCCCGATTCTGTCTTTCTTCTTTCCAATTCCTGTCTACATCAGAAGTGTGAACACATCTGGCGGTGGAGATCAACTTTACCTGCATTTTAGCAAATATCTGTCCTGTTTTTTAAACAGAAAGGACAATGACACAACTTCACAGCACACTGAAAAAACATCAACCACTATTTACACAGTGGTGATAATTAGATCAGTGGTCCTACACAGCTCTGGGATCAGCTGCTCGTCCCATCCTTAATAGTCACGTTGACCGGTCAGAATGTGTATGTGTTTTATTGTGTTTTTATAACGTGATTTTGTAAAAACATGTCTGAGTGGCTGTTTAAAATGTGTCAATACAATAGTGGAGATTTACAATGTTACACACAATGCAGATTATCTATGACATGGGATTATTATTCTGCAACAATCTGATTAATCCAAATTAAATTATCAGTAATATATAAATATTATGTTGTTCTATGAAAAGTTGTATTTTAACACACATTCATTAATCAGTTTCAAAACCAATGAGGCATTAATGGGGAGGTTTATTAACCATTTGTGGAAACCACAAATCTTATTAATTTAATAACCTGCATCATCATACTAATTAGATAAACATCAGAGCTTTTGAAATTTTTCGACACAGACACACCAGGCGCGTGTGCTGCTACGACACAGAGTAAGCTTGTTAAAGCAAAGGTTAGTTAGCCGAGATCAAATTTAAGGTGAAGGAGGTTCTATTAATCCAACATCTAGGGTGGATGTGGGGGTGTCAGGTCACAAGTCCTCCTCGTTAAACACTGAAAAGTTTCTTCAACTTTGACAAAAGTGCAGAAGAAGGTTTGAACCAACCAGGAACAAGACTGTTTCCTCGAGTTTACTAAAAGTTACCACAAGTTATAAGAAAAAACGGAAATTGAGAGAGAAGAAAAACAACAAAAAACACCCCCCAATAAAAACAAAAAAACAGGAAGAGTTGCATAAAGTCAAAAACCATTTTGGATCAGTCAACAGCCAATTGGAGTGCTCCTCATGGTTGATGTCAGCGACCTGGTGGTGACATCACTGTGTAGTTACCATGGAGCTTCAAGTGTCACACTTTAATCCATCACCAGAAGAACTACGACCCAGAGAGCCAGCACTGGTCTTAATGGTATTTTGTCTGCTGTCACACGTCTCTGGTCCTGAGTTCGGATTTATTAATTGTGTTATCGACACATGATGAGTTCAGCAACTGCCAGGGACAAGTAGACAACGATCTTTGTATTACTGGAGTCTGGGCGCAGTGACATTTCCCCGGACCTTTACTTTGGACGACTCGGACACCGAAAACATGAAGTAAAAGTGGTTTGCTGAAGGTGACACTGTGTGGAAGAGCAGTGAAGACAACCCTGGTGCAGGAGTATTTACGTGTCTGTTTTATTTACAGATATTTGGTTCAGATGGAAGATCACCAAGTCAAATTGAACCCAGTTTGATTCTACAGATGTAGCAGTCTTCCTGTTTGTTTTGGCTTTCTTCGGGCACATTCATGAACCCTGTCGGTGCCCCATAATGCCAGCGTCTCCATCGCTCTGCACAGAAGCTTGTTATGTGTTTCTTTAACTAGTCATGGCCTGAGCTGGCCATGCTCCCAGTTTGTTCCTTTATTGCAATCAATCATCATTTTTACATTTAAGACTTCTAGGGTATTAACTGCATCTTGTTGCATAAATAAGCTTCTGTTTTCCTCAAAAATAAACATAAGTAAATCTGACTAGTGTGGCTGCTATCACACCGCATTTCCTCCGCTGTACTCCAAAAACTTTTTTTTTTTAAGTTTCACAAGGTAAATCTCGAGAGCCAAACTGAAATGCAGACACAACCCAATATGAAACATGGTTTCATTTGTCATCTGTGTTTGGGTGCCGGGCTTAAGCTGAACGTTTAGAAATTATCAAAACACTTTTTTGTTGTACAGCTGAGGGAACATATCGACCAGCAGCAGGACATATGCGTCTTCGAGGATTAGGGCTGCAATTAATGATTAATTTCCTTGCGAGTTAATCTGTAGTTACTTTTCTGTAGGTCATTCTGTCTTTAAAATGTCTGAAAACAGTGAAAAGGCCTGAGATGAGCTATGCAAATTGCCTGTATATCTGACCAGCAATCTGAAAACCCAAAATACTCATTTGCTATCGTATAAGACAAAGAAAAGCATCAGATCCTCACTTGAGAGAAGCGGGGACCAGCACACATCAAGCATTTTTGATGTTCCTGTTCAAAACCAGTGATCTTACAACAACAGTCAACAAATGGATTACTCGACTGATGGTTTGGGCTCTACTTAGGATAATGGACATAGTGTACTTTGATGAAAACACTGAAACCAATGTGATCATCAATCCAAACGTCTCTAATATAAAACTGCAATGAAATGATAATACTGGACAGAGATGAGGCTTGGAACTGTAAAGCCACCAGGACATGGCCATCAGAGGCCAGTCTAACTGATCAGGAGCTGGTTCCAGCTGGAAAGCGTGTAGACACGGAGCTCAGACTGGGAACATTATCTTCAGTTTGTGTCGTAGGTCAAACACTCACCTTCATCTTTACGGCTATTTGAGGGAGTCCAGCTCGAAAGACTGTGGCTCGCTGAAAGACACAAACAGGACGGGACTCGTGGTTAAAGTTGGCGGAACAACAGAGGACAGACTGGGGCAGAGTGTCAAACTGTCCTGAGGTTGTAAAATAATGCTAAGCTAACGAACTAGCCTCTCACTTGTGTTAGCTCAGGCATTCTTCTGTGGCTCGGTGCAGCCCCCCCCCCCCCGACCGATCAAATATGTGGCACCAACAGCTCAGACTAACTCAGCTAGCAGCCGTTACTTCGCCTGAACGTGGAGCTGCCGGTTCCAGTGGGCTGGGGTTTGAATGTCGTCGGGTCGGTGAGGGACTCGGGGCGGCAGCCCGATCAGGACGAAGCGGAGCGCTCCTTCCCGCTCCGCTCCCAGCTCCACTGAGTCACGTCGCCATCACAGCTCGCCATGTCAGCTCGGCTAGCTCGGCTAACTTTAACTCCCCCCTCCCCCCGAAACCGCCTGCTAGCAACCGGCCGCCCGAGGAAGAGTCCCGGTCACCGCTACACAACCGAGTCCCAACCCGAACAAAGTCCAAAAAAAGGCTGTCCCCTACTGAGAGAACGGAGGAGAAAGCGGGGGCTCCACTCTCCGGTCAGGAGCTAAATTTAGCTAGTTGGCTAACTAGCGACTCAACTAGCTAGTTTGTAGATCATATGGCGATTTAAACCGTCTGCTAACAGCGGAGCGAGCTCGGCCATCGACAACATTAGCGCCCGTTCGGCAGATAAACTAAGTTTCTATCAAACCGAACGAGAATCTGTGTCAGTCGCCGGAACAAAAACTGTTGTGTGGATTTATTTATTTAATAAGTGTCTGTTCCACAAAGGCGCAGGAGCTTCACATTTCTTCACTGCAAAAACAAGCCGACTGCCGCTGCCATTCAATCCACAGCCCGCTCGGTACAACAGCGGCTGACTGGAAACCTCCCTCTGACATCCACCCGGTTTCCCGTCCCTGTTGGACCGACGATTTCACTCGTTCAAAGTTTTGTTTCGGTTCGGGCGGAATAAGGAGGTTTATACTTACATACGCGGCCGCGGCTGCTTCCCCTCTCTCGGGCTGCAAAGCGATTCACGAACAACAAGCTGTTGAGCCCGAGCTCTGTTTCCCGACACGCGATTGGCTGCGGTGACAGCGGGTGTCCCAACGAAGAAATTTGATTGGCCGAGCGATTCCACGATTTTAATAGGACGTACCTCCTCTGGTGTCGGCATTGGTCGATACGAACGCGGCGCCACGAGGGATATGACGGCATCGGTTGGGTGCTTAACCAATCAGAGACGCGTTCAGAGGAAAAACCCGCCACTTGAGATCGTAATTGGTCTCGCGCGTTTTGTTCCCAGCAGCGCCCTGTCGCTATTGGCTGAGCGGACTTCCTTGTCTATACGGACACTACAGGAAGCCCTGCCCCGATACGTGCTGGAGCCTTGTCCACAAAACTCCATTCAAAAATCTTTGGAGTTAATATTACCTTGTTAATCGTCAAGACTGTGTGAGTGATCGAAAATAACTTAACGAATTTTGAAAACCATTGAAATTCACAATATATCTGCTCACAAAGCATCACTTGATTTACCCGAAATCTCAGCAGTTACCGCGATTCGCATGTAATCCCACCGCGTTACAGTGCGAATGCCGCTGCCCCCCAAAACCGGAAAGACAGGTTAAACAGTGTGCTAAAGTTTGATTTTTATTTATATACACGATACCTGCTGCATGACATGTACGCCGATATCTAGATGTATTATTGTGACTTTGATGAAGGTCCTAATTTTTGTTCTATATCATCACTAACGCCTCGGTGACCGCTGTAAACCGTGAGTGGACACTTTTTAAAATGCAGTTTGACGATGCGGTTTCCATACGTGAGACGTCACCGAACAGGGGTCGTCTTGAGCCGCACTCCACAACAAACATCACGGCCTATGTCTTTTTTAAGGCACAAACATACGGTGAACGGACTTAAGTGAAAGACGAGAGTTAAAGTCAGTGGGATAAAAAAGAAGAAACGGGAAAAACCCGGGAACAAACGGCAGTTTGAGCTGAATACAGTCGGTGTTTGTGGCGCCGTTTGTAAAGACTTGCAGTGGGCGGGAACATTGGCGCTTTTACGTAACAGGAAAATAGTGACGGTAAGGCCATATATGTCGTTTTCCTCTTTGGGATCATGGAGGTTATTTCTACACATTAAAGACATGAACAACAAATGCAAAGAGACAGGTGAGGGTCTGTCAAGATCCATTATACTGACAGCTGTGTGTGTGTGTATGTAGGGGCCCCAAGAGGCCAGGAGGCCCCTGGGCCTGGCCTCTGTATGAACTGACTGATTTTATTTCTGGTCACAAAATGACCACAGAGACCAGGGGTCTGGGGCGTATAGGCCAGCCGGGTTAAAAGTGTGTGAGTAAAACCATGAACATTTACCTCAGCTATTTACAGTAAAACCACCCACTATGCAGAAAAATGTCCTGTGTGTGTTTTTGTGTGTTACACTGTTACACACTATAACATTAGATTATCCATGATGCTTTGATGCAAAAGCAGAAATTTATAATCATTTTCATAATGGATTCATCATCTGATTATTTCCGATAAAGCACATGATTGTTTTGTTTGTAAAAATTCCGGAGTGGCGCCTTCACAATTTTTGTTCTGTCAATGGCCCAAACCACAGCTAAAGTGATCCATCAATTAATCGATAAACAGAAACTCAACCAGCAAACTTTTGGCTATCAATTTATTATTCTTCATACAAAAATACCAAATAATCTGGTTCTGGCTCCTCACATTTGATGATATGATGCTTTTCTTTGTCATAAAAGACTCTGTTCAATGAATATCAAGGGGTTTGAATCCATCTTCTAGAGAATTTTTCACTATTTTCCGACATATTAAAAAATGGATAAATCTTCTAATTATTTTCTCGATTAATCAGTAACAAAAATAATGCATAGCTGCAGCATGTTTTTTTCTTCTCTTTCATCTCTGAGTAACTTCTTCCAAGTTAATTCACAAATTCTGGGGGTTATTTAGTGTTCGAGTTTCTAATATCCTGGTTCTGCTCCTATCAGTGACCACGGGAAACAGTTTTACTGCACGTTTACAGTTAATGATCAGTTGACAACTTTTCCTCACATTTTAAAGTTTTATTTTCAAAGCTGAAATTAATCAAACCAAAAGCAAATGACCAATATGAATGTTCATGAACTATAAAACATAAAAAAAAGAACCAGTTGTGAGTCTGAGACATCAGCAAAGATGGAGACAGTGTGTGTTTTTTTTTGTTGGGGGGGGGGGGTTTACATGTTGTCTTCATCGGAGTCATCCTCCTCCTCCAGAGAGTCCTGAAAGACAAAACATGACAATCAGCCGACTGAGGGCGTGTGTGTGTTCACTCTGCTTCAGAAGATTAGAGTGTGAATGGACGGATTAATTTATTCATGGATGCAGCAGGTAGAGTTTAAAAATCTGATCATATTTTATGGCCTGATATTAATTTTCTTGACACAAACCATCAGATAAATCAACATTTCTGATGAGGTTCCCTTCATATTTTCCTGAGTAAGAGATTTTAACGTGGCGACAGATGAAGACATAGCAAGTCTGTGTCTATGTGCTGATGCAGAAGCCAAAGCCCGTGTCTGTACTCGCAAGCGGCCGACATTGGCCCCTCGCGAGTACAGACACTACGGGTAACAGGTGCGAGCGGCTCACCTTGGCGTATTTCTCTGCCTCCTCTCGGACGTCTTTGGGCACCAGCTCGTGTCGACCGTTTGTGACTGAAGGAGAGACAGAGAGGGGGAGAGTCAGAGAGGGGGAGAGTCAGAGGGGGTAGCTGTGATGACCAATGCCTCAGTTTGGTTACCTGCTCAGCCTTGACCTGCTTATATTCCCGTGTCTGCGCCGACCAATTTAATGTGACCTACGGGGGCGGTTGACAGCACGCAGGGATTTGAATTATTAATAAAGGGCAAACCTCTGATCAGCCTTTTTCTTGCAGTAAGAGCCACACAGGAACAACAACACGGAAGGTCGGAAACTTGACGATGACAATAATAATAATAATAATAATAATAATAATAATAATAATAATCCTACAGAGCACTTTTCATTCGCTGAGGTTGTTGGTTTCATTTCTAGAGTTTCAGACCCGACTACCCCAACTCCAGCCTGAGCCCGGGGACAGATACCAACACCTTGTCAACGGGAGCATAGGGAGGGGGAAGGTCAGCAAAGTAGGGTGGGGGGGGCTGTCTGCACCTCAAAAACAAGCAATAAACGTCTCAAATCCATACGAAGGCCACAGGCAGCCAGTTCTTGTGGGAATCCTAGCATCAGGTCCAATACAAGCTGGAGCCGGTGAACTGATTTCAGGGAGAGTACCACAAACTAACTGATAGAGGCAGAGACAAGGCACGGACGGGCCACGGCGGGCAGGGCCATGGCGTCTGTGGCATCGTCCGACTGTCCTAAACCAAAGGCAGCGGAGAGGAAGCCGAGTAGATTCAGGCTCGTCCTCTTTCTCCTCGCAACTGTGTTTCCGCCATAACGACGACGGCAGCAGCCGCTGCTCGCCGTCTGAAAACACCGTCATTAGAGTCTCTGAGCTCCTCCTCGTCCACATCCAGCTGACTGAGCTGTCAGCGGCCAATCAGGAGAGGATTTTCCAACTGAGCAATGAGCAGACACCTTTTACTTGTCTGACCTGAAATCTGATGTTTTCACACCACAGATGATGAAACCGGAGTCGGACAGGTGAAACGTGTGAGGTTACAGATCCTCCTCCATGAGGATTGTGATGTTCACTTTTTACTGGATCTGTTTGACGGAGGTGAGGAGGAGGTTTTTATACAGAACTGTTGTATTAGACCGCATTGTTTTATCCAGCTGTACCTAATAAACTGGTGAGTGTAGATCCATTTAATCACTGTTGTCATAGCAACCATTCCCCTGAACTGGGGAATCAGTGTATTTACTGAAGAACTTTAACCTCTGCTGTAGCAATTTTCTCTCATACGTGGTCGTTAAAGGAAACTGAAAATCGTTCATGATGCTCGGAGTTTAAACGGAAACAGAACGGCGCTTTGTTACTGATGCTGCACTCGGGTGCCTCCGTGCTCTGGCAGGGAGCAGCCATCTTTGCGATGCGCCACTGTCTAACCAATGATGTGGGCCGCACCTCCCCGGCTCTAACCGGCTGTCGTTTATCATCTCCGTTTTATGTTCCTTTAGAACTGCTCATCCTAAAACCTTCACGGTCGACACTGCAACTCCTTGGGTCCTCAACAATAGACACGAGGACGACAAGTCGATCTGATGATGAGAAAATCCTCCATTTACAGTGAGATTCCAGCTGTTTCACTGTGTTGCGGTTCATCCTCTGTTTATCCAGCAGCCTCCACTGATGATGTTTCCACAGGAGGAGTCAGAGTCAGTGACAGAGACATTAAACACTGAGGCCTGATCTGAGACCTGATCAAAGCTGATCAGAATCTGATAGAAACCAGCAACTACGTCTTCATGTTCTGATTATATAGATAAACCAGTTACTACATCTTTATATTCTGAATGTTTAGGATAAATCAGGGACACTTAAGTAAAAATTTTATACCTTAATCGCATTTTCCATCACCAACTAAATATAAAATTGATTTGAAGTTCTTAGTTTGTGAAAGATTATATTAAAAAAAATGTTTACCATGAGAAAACAGACGGGAAATCTAAATTCAGGACAAAAAGAGTTAAATCCTGCAAGAGGTAAAAGTAGAATTTTTAAAAACTAAATTACAAGCAGAGGCCAAGACTGGACTACAGACAGAAGGACAGATGAGTAAGAAGAAAAGCAGAGCAACAACTGGTTCTTACTTTCTCCGACCCAGCTGAGCTCCAGCTCAAACGCTTTGTCCTTCACCTCGTCATGGACAATGTAGATTCTGGAAAAACAACACAGGACAGGTTCATCAGGGGCAGACAGAGGCGAGGAAACACTGAGGTCTTTAACGCTAGAGAAAACAAACCAAAACATCTCTAACAGCTCTGACTCGGATGTGAAACTCGACGTTCAGGTTCTGTCATGACAGGTGCGTTCCGTTGGGGGCTGAGGTCAAAGCAGAAATTCAGCCTGAACGTGTTTGTAAATAAAAATACGGTACAAACACTGGGTTCTCAGAAGAGTCTGACCCGGCGTCGGATGCATCTACCTGTGATTTACAGCCAACGTGGTCTATCTTCCACAGTCGGTTCTTATTGCTCTGTGCTGCAGGACCCACCAGTCGATGTACGATTTCACCGTCTAACTAACCTGTGACTACACCTCAGCATTTGATCCAGAACAACATTGATGACGGTGGGATTTTATTTGTCTCTTATTGTAGCAGAACAAACGGCCGTTTTAGTGGCTCTAAGGGACTCGATTCCGGATTCGCTCATTCCTGCCGCCAATTTTCCTCATTATCCTGCTGCTGAAGCTCAGTGTCTGATACAGCAGTTCTAAAATGATCTGATTGGTCTGGGGCGCGAGCGTTTTCCTCATCTTCAAAAACTCCTGACTATAAAACACAATGACGGAGCTGTAAAGAGACAAAGTCCGGGCTTGGCTGCAGAGGGCGACCTTACTCAAGTTAGCTATGCATCATATCATCACACAAACACTTCAGAACACAGACACACAAACAGACACACACACTATGATTTATCTCTTATTACAGGCCTGGTCCTGATCTCTCTCTGTGCATCCGCCATCACGAACGGACCACGGCTGTGGGAATTCAGCTAAGCTAAGAGCTAAGCGACGGAGCGCCGTTCCGTCGTTACACCCCTGGTCACCGTGAAACGAGGAAGAAAAGCTGCTGCTGCCAACAGGGACGTAAACAAACAAAAATGGCGACTTGCATGTACAAAAAACGCCATTAAGTAACGACTAACCAGGAGGAGAGGAGACGTGTCACAGAAGCATCGGGTAAAAGGGTCATTTCATCAACGCCATTTTATTCAGACCTATGAACGAGGGCTGAGGTCATGACAACAATTCTACTTTGACCATGACTATTGGTTCAATTTTATCAAAAGGCTTCCAGTTTTCCAAGTCATTAGTCACCTGAACAGAAGTTATCACACTGTTCATGCAGGAACAAACATGGTTAACGACGCTCTGACTGACAGCTGCGGCGGAATGAGCGAACCATGGTCAGGATCAGTCCGAGTTCAACAGATCCAGTTAAGCGGCTGATGAACCGGGCTGCTGCTTGGTGTGAATAAGGTTTAGTTTGGATGTTGACGACTCACATTTTGGCGACTTCTTTGACGAGTTCCCTACACGTCATCTCCTTCATCTGACATACAAACACAAACACACAGGGAAAAGAAAAAGGAAACGTGAACATGTAAATGAAAACCACAACCATGTGCTGATGTTTGTCACAACCTGGTCTAGTTTCAGATGGACTGATTTGGATCAGCACTGTGACCAACTTACTTTCATTACAGATTAACCTGCTGACTATTGTTCTGTATGTCAAAAACTTGGTTCGTTAACTTTATTATCGATGCAGCACGACGGCAAGGACAGTGTGAACACATAACAAAAGGAGGTTTGATAAAATAAAATGTGGAAGGACCAGATTTTGGTGAAATTCAAAGGAAGCTGGGAGAAGTTGCTGTGGTGGCCCATGCTCGTCTACAGCTGCTCTCTGAGGACAAAAGCTCAAAGTGCGAGGGAGGGTTCACTGATCACCTGGGCAGATCTACTCGGTACATCTGTATATACGAGTCGGGCTTTTCAGTTGCATCTGCAGCTTCCCTGTGCTTTCAGATTTCCCCATGATTTCACTGAAAAATAAAACGCTCTACAAATAAACCATTTTCAGTTTGTCTACAGACATTAAGGGGATTTCACTCCCTAAGCAGGTATGATCTCCGACTGGGTTCCTTAGTGTTCAGGACTCTGAACGGTCCCTTTCCAGGCTGTTGTAATTCCAAAGAACTTATCCTGCAAATCACAGGTAGTGAAAAACTCCCATCACTACTTTTTACTCAAATATCAGTCCAAAAATATATGTAAATAACCTAAAATATATTTCATTTACCATGTGATAACACATCAGCAGATCCTCACGTGACAAACTTGAACCAGTAAATATTTGGACTGAAACGATTAATCGATTAGCAAATTAGTCACCAATTAATTTCCTGGTTTCTGCTCAAACTTTAGAGGCGATTTGAGTGTGACTTTTTTTATGCGTTGACCGTTTGATCTCAGGGCACAACCACAGGGCTGCCATGATTGTGTCCTCCACCGATTGGTCGTTATGTAAGAAAAATGTTAGTCCTAGATTCCCAGAGTCCAAGATGACGTTTTCAAATGTTTTGTCCTGAAACCCAGAGAGATTCAAGTTCCTGTGATAAAGAAATGAAAATCTGACCTGCTGGAGAAACTGGAAACAGTGAATTTCAGGCTTTTTGTCTTAAATTACTATTGCGGAGTCATTGGATCATTGAAGTTCTGAAAAGATCCAGACCCATGGAGATAAAATCTCACCTGCAGTTTCTCGATCTCTGTCTTGGCAGCCTGTTTTGCTTTTCCAATGGCACAGCCCCAGTAGCCCTGAGCACACAAACACAGTTTGGTTACTGGTCTGACGGGGCCTCAGACCATCTGAAGATCTGAAGCATCACAGGTTCATCATCTCTACAGCAGTGGTAAGAAAACTGTGCCCCCCCCGGACAAATACCTTTTTTTCCCCTTTTGGTATTTAGAAACTTTGACTGAATCTAATAAAGACAAATCTCAATAAATGGAACAAGGAGGCAGAAGGCTTTCTGAACAGTGTGTGGTGCTAAAACAAGTATAATAAAATACCAGATGAATAACACATATTCTATGATTTACCATTTACCATAGTTTGACCAGAACAAATTTATTACTATTATCCAACCACACATGAATCAGACCACTGCTGGTTGTGACAATCCCTCAACAGGTGCAACACCAAATAAACACAATATGCCTGGCTCATGGATGACTACCAATCTCGGCCCCAGGCTGAAGCCAGATCTGCCGTGTCCACTAAAGCGGCTGCAGTGTGTTAGACTCACGTATGAGATGCCGGATGGGTCGACCATGTAGAGCTGGGGCCCGTCGTCTTTGTCGTACGAGCCCAGGATGAAACTGCAGAGGAACAGAAACACAGTGAGAGAGAGAGAGAGACACAGACAGACAGACAGACAGTGATGGAGGCACCGCTCTTCTTCTTCATCAGGTAAACAGGTGTTACTCCTCAGAACAAAAAAAAAAAAAACAACAAAAAAACAATCACATCCTGTTTTGATCTTTTAGGTAAATTTATTTACAATAAAAGGGCAAATGTGCTGATGCCATTTATGAATAAAGAGCAGGAGTAAGTGGGTTTCAACAGAATTTGCATGTTAGAAGAAAACACTAAAAAATACACATTTCAATCCACAAGCATTATGCAAATATTTGGAGTTAATTGAATCTCAAGCCACTGCCGTTAAAACCACCACAGAAGAAGAGGATGCCGCAAGACGAGGTCATTAAAAGAGCTGCAGTCAAAGCTCAGTGTCCATCTCCATTTCAGACGTCAGCTAAGTCGATCCCATCATCAACCAGCATCTAAGTGGGGAGGGAAACTTTTCTGACCGCTGCTACTAGAGACACGAGTTCAGCTCAGGGATTGGTCAGACAGCCAAGAGGAAGTGACATCACAGGAGCTCAGTCCAGTGAGCGAAACCTTTCTGACTTTCATCATCCCGCCCAGCCGAATGGTCGCCATTATTGACCGGTTCTTGATCAAAGGCCTGGGAGTGTCAACGGCTCAAGAGGTTTCCACAGCATCAGGTTTGTTTTATTGACTCTGAACTTTCCTCTTTTTTGTGCCTGAAGCCTTTTAGGTCAATTTAACCTGTGGGTCTAATGTCTGAACCAACAAAGAGTCACAACAACGCTCCGACTATTGCACCTGAAACTTTGACATCGCATTCATCGCAAGTCTGAACTGAACAGAGTCAGAGCCGAAACATGCAGAGTCTGAACTATTTTAAATATGCTTTACTTATTCTAATCTTTATCTCTGATGCTTGAAGAAAAGTCGTTGCTATAAAAAACTTTAAAGGGGCAGTTTTTGCGTAGTCATAGCAGAAGAGGTTTAAAAGCCCTTTGTCGGGCCAGAGGAAGAATCTGACGTATGGATGATCTGTCGATGGATCAGTGAATGACAGAATGAGTGAGTGAACCCTGTCTCTCTCTCTCAAACATCTGTAAATGGCCAGACTGCAGCTGTGAGGAACATTAGTCGACTGTTAATCCGCTGTTTTTTTCAGCGGGTTAACAGTCGATGGCGCAGCGGTGCTTCATATTTCACGTCCGGCCCGTGTGCGGTCCCCATATGCGCCGGCAGCAGATGACGCTTGGCACGTTTCCAATCGGCCGATATGGCAACAGTGCGAGACCTCGGACTCACCTGCAGCCGAACGGCCTCACGGCGCTGTACAGTGTGTAGGCATGGACGTACATCGCCACTCTGTCCGACAGGTGCTGCAACAACAGAAAACACTGTTAGCTTAGCATTTCCGTTCAGCCAATTCTACTCTCTTCCTCCTCACTCCTCCAACCCTTGACCCTGAGGTCCTTTAATCGCAGAGGCTGTCCCAGTCCCAGGTGTGTCCAGTGACAACAGCCCTTCAGTCAGCACCTGTTGACCGGTCAGCCAATGTGAAGTGACGGTGAGGAGCAGCCAGGCCGTTCATGAAACTTTCCTGTAAAATTACCAACACTAGATGACTGTGATACTGAACTACCGATAATCTGCCTGTAGGAACAGGAGTCAGAGCTCCAGCAGTGGCTCTATAGTTTTTTGTTTTTTTTCATAAAACTAAAATATTAGACATTTTTAGAATCTGAATAATAAAAAAAACCCTTCATAACCTGTTTATTTTAAAGCTTCTTTACTTTCCTCCTTCCTCACTCTATGAGCTAGATGAGCACCGATATTATATGGAATCAAATCACCAAGTGAAACCAGATTCACAAAAACTAAAGGTGAAGCAAAAATAAAATGAGCTGAATAGATGGTATTAATACTGAATATTACTTTATTTATACTTTCCAGCTGTGGTGCAAAAGCAGCCATCCTGCCAACCATCTGCTGACGTGTCTGTGGCTCTTTTCGCTGAGAGACAGACATCATCACTCCTAGAAATTCACCACCTCTCTGACTTGGAACAAGTCCCACGGTTTGTGGATTTAAAGCAAAAATGTTCAATCTGTCGGAGCCCTGCTTTCCACACTGTCTTTACCCCAGGCTCGTTTCTGCAGGATCGGTCTCTGACGGACCGGCTCACTTCTCTTAAGAGTGAAACTCACGTGTGAAGGTGTATAAATGCCTAAATTAAGTCACTTTTAATGTTGCATTTTATTTTCTTATTGACTTTGTCTTACCACAGTTTGTAATTTGAGAGAGATATTGAGATATTTTTATGCCTCTGTCAGAAGCAGTGTGAAATTAGTTCAGGGCCCATAAATACTCTGAAAATAAATACTCAGAGCTACAGAGTTTTATTTGTCCTATAAATTCGTCCTGCTCCTGAGAACGACATCAGACGGACTCAACCTGTCAAATTCTTAAGACTGAAGATTTTATTCAGGCTGGAATGTTCACAGCTGCTTTCGTCTACTCTGTTCTAACAGTTTTGTTTTTTTTCTTTTAAATCACTCACAATCTGTGCCTGTGTAAGAGCAGGTCCTCTTGTAAATTGCTGCTTCAAGTTTTATTTTTTCGGACAGTTGGGTTGTTGCGTGTCATGAGTAGCCGACAGGAAATCACCCAGTGTGGGTCTGTGTGCGCTCTGACAGAGACAAACGACAATGACAACGACAGGAACAACAAGAAGCCGTGTGATGGTGTGTTCACCTTCAGGGGAATGTCGTGTCCATAGTTCGATCTGAAGTTGGATGCTTCTTCTCTGGCGACCTCAGCAAGCGAGCGAGCATCAGCCAACAGGCCAGCTACAGCCTGGAGAAAGAGGGAGAAAAAGAGAGAGAAACTTCACTCACTCACATTCATCCATCAACAGATATTCAACTGGAGCAACAGTTACCAGCAGACACGGTGTCAGATCTGAAACCTAAAGGTGGATTTAATCTTCTGACACACTTAGGCAAAAGCTGTAGATAATAATCTGACACAGCTCATTTTTCATCAGCTGCTTGATGCAAACACTGAAGGTCCTGTTTCAAAACTATACATCAGGTTAAAGTATTGATCTGATATGAATTAACGTTTAAATGGAAGAAAATGAGACCTGGAACTGACGCGAAATCAGCTGCTGGTTTATCAGAGAAGACGTCTCACTCTGGCGGAGTTGTTGGGACTATAGACGCACTCCGGCCGAACAGTGGTAGCACTGAGTGATGCGAAGATGTGAAGATCCTTCCCTCACGGAGGATCTTTGGTCAAGTTCAGACTCACAAACCGACAACAGACAAGTTTTGTTTTGTTCCCTCCTCAACTGTCTTGCTGAGTTAACGTTAATCGGCCGACAGCTAACGTGACGGAGACGTCTGTCATTTAACGTACGATACGGAGAAGCTGCTGCCTGAAGGTTTTCTACGCTCAGCTCTGGTAACAGGAGGAGAGATGACAGACTGGTCTCAAGTGTGATGAACCCATGCGGATCCGGGGAGGAGCAGCGTGACACCAGCAGAGTTCAGTTAACAATAGACGGGACTTGGATTTGTCTATTCTGATCAGTTCAGGGCTTCTAATAAACACCCGTCCACTTTTTCTTTGCCCGTTGTTTTCTTCTGCCTTTAACACATTGGGCCGATAGAGTAAAATAAAAAAAATATTTCAAACAGACTGACAGTTGAATCTGCTGATTCCGACCTCATTTCATCTCCTGTGTGTGTGTTTGTGTCTGTGGTTACCATGCCGACATGTCTGTCAATGTTGAAGATGCGTTTGTTGGAGCCCTCCTCGTAGAGTTTGGAAAGAACAAGCTTCTCCACCCCGAACACAACACCATCTTTACAACGGATACCAATGGCCGTGCTGTGTGCACACACAAACAAACAAGATGAAAGGAGACTGAAAAAGGTTTGTTTGTGTAGCAAACCTGGGAACCAATCAGCATGAAGTTTGAAGGAGGTTCATCAGGTGGCTGATGAGAGCTACAACACTGACTCTGACTGATGGAAGGAAAAAAAAAAACAAAAACATAGATCTGACCCTGAAAAGACTCAGACACAAACTCACCCCCACCTCTACAGCACATTTATTTTCTAATCATCTGTGTGGAGAAGCAGTTGGAGCTCAGGTTGATGCTGTGGTACATTCAAGTGAGAATGAAAAGACTGGAAAAATTATTTTTCTGATCAGAGTTTAACGTAGGAATGAAATTCTATTTTTGTGACACGTCAACAGTAACATGGATGTCGCAGGATTTGGACCATTCAATCTCTCGATTATCATTGGAAGTGTCAGAAAATAAGTTTTGGAAAATCATATGTAAAGTGCTACGACAAATATTTGGATACTAAATTGTTGGTAGAGAAAGTTTAATGAAAGCAAGGTTTTTAGTTAAAACACTGAGGGGGAATAAAACGGCTGTTGTGAATATCTAGGGAGAGACAGCCCCCCCCCCCAAACAAAGGACCGGCAACTCGTAATCACTGAGGAAACCATCTTAATAGAAAACTAAGGTATCTTGGGCACATCTGGAATAAAAACAGGGAGAACGGTGAGTTCTGGTCTGGATCAAATGATGTAGAGACCCTGACCTGCTGTTCTCGACGGCCTTCATGGCGTATTCCACCTGGAACACTCGGCCATCTGGGGAGAAGGTGGAGGCCGACAAGTCATACTGCAGGACACGCAGACAGGTAGAGACAGAGACAGACACACACACAGGTAGAATGAGAGAACATTGAGCAACTTAATCCCTTGAAAGCAGCACTGAAACTGTGGATAACCTGGTGAAATAAAGGCGTGTGCTCAGATCCCTTTAAAATTCATTTGAGCCCTCCTTCCACTTTCAAATGAATTTCATGTGTCAGCCCCGTGTCGTCCTTCTGAGAGTAGCCAGTGACAAAGAGTAGCAGGTGATGAGTGCTCCGCATCTTGAAGTTATAAAATCGTTTGAGTTACGTATGTTGGTTTCTTTAGTCCCCGATCCATCGAAAACACTTAATCATCAAAAATGTCCCAAGTTATTTTCTTTAAGGAGATAACTTCGATCGACACATACTGGGATGAACGTCTGATCTATTCTAGAGGGAGTTCGGCAGGTACCGGAGCTAGCTAGCTCTTAGCACCGGTGCTGCCCGAACGATTACATCACTGAATTCTTCAACACTACGGACTAATTATTTAAACAGGCTGCGATCGGATTGTGCTCTGATCAAATTTGTGTTAAAATGTAAACTGTGAACTTCACCTAAACTGAAGTAAGACGTGTGACTCTGTGTACTTTCGATTTCAGTTTAGCTTCTGCTAGCGGGCCTCGCTGTGACTCAGCAGGCTAATACGCTAGCTAGCAGCCACAGGTTGCAATGAATGAGAGATTTTCAGTGTAAAAGTGGCTCGTTGCTCAGTAAAATGGGTTAAACCTGACACAGAAACGTTCGGAACTGAAGTTACCACGAGGCCTCGGCTCAGAGAAAGACGCGAACACTCACCCCGGTCCCGATAGAGCTCATCCTTAACACAAACTGTGAGCCTTGTGAACAGCTTTCAACCCGCTGCTCCTGCGCTTCATCACACTGTCAAAGTAAAAGCACGCATACACGAGGTTCCGGCTACAGCCTTCAAGATAAAAGCCTCACTAGTGACGAACAAGGGAACACTTTAAGCTGTAAGTCTGCCGGAAGACGCTGTGAGACACATCTTTATTGCCATTACACATATCATATTATTTTACTTTACACGCTATTTAAAGAACAAAGTAATTTCCTGTAGGTTATCGTGGTTTTGTTTGTGAAGTTATTCACACCACAGAAGTCGTTCAGTCTCCTGCAGTTTCTCTTGCGCCGCCTGCTGCCGCGGCGTCACGCTGCAGTGGCGTCACAGAGAATGCTCTACAAAACTACAAAAAATAAAATAAAATAAAATAATAATCGTGGATTATGGGCAAAGAGACGCCCATGCCCTCCTCCCCCAGACTGAAATAGGTGCATTTCTTTCTAATTTCAAATCTTGTCAGAGGATTGTATTACCTACAGAAGCGTGGGTGCAGGTGAATTCTGTCTTTACTGGAGATGCTGAGACATATATAAAGACGATCTGATATTATATATATTATAATAATAATACAGTAGAAAAATTTATTCATCCCCAGTCAGATATTTCCTCCAGTGTATTCTTATTTTCATAAAAACAATAAAATAATGGGTAGTCTTAATCCTTGGTCTCTGATTCACATCTACAGGACTCACCCACTTTCCTGACTAATCATTTGATTTTCATGTTAGTCCAGTTATATTTTACTTTACAGTGCTGAATGTTACCATTGCTCCTGTATTCATTGTGAGTTTGTGTGGTAGAGATGTGTAACTAAACAATGTACTTCCTACTCGTTCTTAACTGTGCATGACTTGAAACACTCAGGCTTGACTTTTGATGTGGCTATTGGAGCCTCTCTGAAGGTGAAGAGAAACATGCAGTCAATAAGAGCCCGGTAGCTGACCTCGCCGTCCAATCAGAGAGCTGCTTTCTGTCTCTGATGGTCCCAGGAAACTGTTCACACAGAAGATTTTAAGAAAAGTGTCCGTAAAGTTTTATTCAGTCTCAGTATGACCAGGGTGGATTACAAGACCTTCTTAAGTCTGAACAACTATAATGTTGTGAATTTCATAATCAGCTCTTTTATTCTTCTCATTTTATTTCTGTTTCATCACATCTCTATCTTGAATCAGTAAATGAAGCTTTGGTCACATAAGAGTGAAAAAACATTCGTATACAGTGCACTTTAAAAATAATGGGAACAAAAAAGTTTTCATTCTGTGATTTTTCAACTTTTTGACAATAAATCAAACGGCGACTGATCGATGTTAAGGCAAACAGACTGAAGCTCCATCATTGACTGGAATGACAAAAAACATCTGACTCAGAGGAAATTAAGAGAAGCTACAGTTAGTGATGATGATGATGATGATGATGATGATGATGATGATGATGATGATAATAATGATGATTAGTGTTCATTAGTTAACTAATACAAACATGTACAATGCTTTTTTTTTCTTTTTTTAAATTGTGACATTACACTTTAATAAGAACGGGAACCAAGAGCTGGACTCAAAAGATCGTCACACAGCAGCAGCACAGGAAGTTCACCGAAACGATAAAACGACCCCCCCCCCCAGCACATGCGTGCACGCGCAAACACACGCGCGCGCGCGCGCGCGCACACACACACACACACACACACAACCAAAATAAGACCACAGAGAACAGAGGAAGAAGAGGATGAAGACAGAGTGACATGACAGCTGAGACAGCGACAGAACTGGAGAAACTGGACAGAGAAGACCGGCCGGTTCCGTCTACAGCATAGAACCTCTCCGTCTTATCAGGTCATTTTTTATCATCGTGAGTCTTCATGGTCTCAAGTTTGTCAAAACGAGTGGAACAACCTCACCACAGATCAACCTGCTTTGAGATTTTTCTCACATGTTCAATAGTTCTGCATGGATTTCTTCCTTAAAGTGCCTGAGAGGAAATGGACATCTTTGGATCTACACCTCCATGACAACTGGACACATTCCATCTGGTGAAGAAGATCATGTCATCCCACTAAATGGAGCATGAGGTCTGACCAGAAAAAAAAATCCTCATACAAGTTGATTTTAACATGTTAAATTCACCAAATAATTTAGAGGCTGAAACTCATGATTAAAAAACACCCACATCACAGGATTAAATTAAAAAAAAAATCATAATTACTAGACAAAAGTACCAATAAACTCTGTAATTATGAGATAATATCTCCTAATTACCAGAATATAAGTCGTAATGATGAGCTCAGGCCTCCGGTGGTTTTTTTTTGTGTTGAATGAAATGAACTTTTGCAGATTGCAAACCAAAAAAAGGTTGAAATTTTCTCTCTGCATTCTCAAATTTATTTATTTATTTTTTGCTTAATTTAAGAAAAGAATAGACTTAATGACCCAATAAAGGACAAAAAATGACTGGATAAGATGGAGATTCTTGCAAGATGGAGACCAGGTGATACAAACTGGGACCAGTTCCTCCAAAAGCAGCAGACGGGGGTCAGCCCAGTCTCCTCTGACCAATGTTCACACGTTTCTGTTCTGCTTCAGGAGCGAATCTCTGCCAGGTATCAAACCCTGTCGAGTCATGTCTGGACCGATTTGTGATCTCGACAACTTATTCAATTGATCAGTTATTGATTTAAATCAGCGTTTTTCTAGTTTGAGGCTGTTGTCTGACACTTCACATTTAACTCTGACACTTTTAGTGTCTCTAGAATTCAGTTATCAGACAAAGTATTGATTTGGTACCGGTACCGCAACTATCATCAAGGACCCGGAGCCCCAGTTACAGCGGAATCCGCCCAGAACCGGACCGTGGAGACGGGTCTGTGAAACAAACAGGAGACGCGAGATTCTTCTAGAACAGGTCCACATGAACGTCAATCGGGACAGAAAGAAAACCACACTGACCCAGCTGGTTCTAATGGACCAGTGGAAACGGTACAGAGGCTGCAGTTCTGATACTGGGCCAGTAGAACCATTGCAGGTGCTGCTGGAGAGAGAGGGAGAAGATGAAGAGGAAGAGGAGGGTGAAGACGATGAAGAGGACGGTGTCTGGTTAGTAATGAAGACAACAGACTTCTTGTCATTGTTAACCCTCTGCTCTGTCTTTCCGTCTGTCTCTCTCCCCCGTCCAAGGTTCTTGGTGTCGTTCATCCGTCTGTCCAGGCTCCGCCTCGCGGCGTGCGTGTTCAGCGGACGAGGGGCGTGGCTGGGTGAGGGGAGTGTCCAGTTGGTTGAGGGTGGAATTGTACAGTTAGGTGTTACCTTTGAGGATTCCCAGACAGCTCTGCAGCAGCTGGAGGTTGCCCTGTAGTTGAGAGGGGGCGGGGTCAACGAACACAGGTGAGCTGAGTGACATTATGAATAATAATATAAATAAAAAACAAAAAAAAACTAGGCCCAAGATTTTTAACCGTATATACATAAACAGATCAGATTAGAATGATCTAAGCTGTTCAGGGAATTTTGGTAAATTTCTGTTGTTTGGAAACTTATAATGTTTTTTATATCAGAATCCTTTCATCGATCCACCTAATTGAACCCAACCAGCGTTACCTTGGCGTGTTTGAGCTCCAGCTCTGCCAGCTCCACCAGGTTCTTCCTAAACGCTGCCACTCGTCTTGTCTTGAAGTCTATGAGCTCTGCGTGAAGGAGAATATTCAGTGTTACTCAAAGCTATGACACAGATATTACTCTGTGTGTGTGTCTGTGTGTGTGTGTGTGTGTGTGTGTGTGTGTGTGTGTGTGTGTGTGTTTTGGGGGGGGGGGGTGATGGTGAGCAGAGGTGACTGGATGTACTGCACATGATCACGATTCTTCTGGTTCCCAGCAGGATTTCTGACTGAACATCATTTAATCACTGCAGTTGTTTCCTAGTGGTCAATGACCAATGGGCCCATGATCAGCAGAGTTAATAACATATACAATGTTCACTGTTTGTGTAATTAGATGGATCCTGGTCTTTTGGTCAGGAAACACCAGTAACATCGGGAACTGTAACGGTCAGTGATCTGGTTCTGAGTCTGTCTACAGTGATTTGATATGAGACAGATTTGGGAAGGTGGTTGTTACATATCGGCCGAAAAAAAAAAAGATGAAAGGCATAAACTTTAACAGCCAACTGAAACAGGGTCAGCAGTGACAGTACCAAAGTAGTAACAGGACTAAGGATCAGACCTTGCTTGGCCGACTCGGAGATCTTCTCAAACTTGTGGCAGCAGAGCTGCTGGCTGGTCTCGGCCTGAAGGACATCTCTGTTTTTGGCGCGAGCCTTGTCCAGGGCCTTGTTGGCGTTCTCATAGTCCACCAGAGCCCGGCTCCTCCGGTACAACAGGTCCTGCAGCGGGTCAAGGCATCACACGCTTCAGTGCTTAAATACTGATAAATGAAACCTTGACTAGCTGGGGCCACACATTCCATCAGCACCGTGAACACACACCCTGTGGTTTATTTTGACTCAGTCACACACACACACGCAAACATGCACGCACGCACGCACATTCTGAGCTCAGAGCCACAGACTGAGGAGGGACGGTTTAGAGAGACAGACCGACACACTGATGGTTTCAGTCTAAACATGGAACAAGAGAACACAGAACACCACCAGACTGATGCTGCAGACCGACCTTTGCAGCCTGTGACTCTCTCAGGTAATATTTCAGGAGGTCGGCGAGCTTTAGGTCTTCATCCGCCGCGACTCGAGCTTCGATTTTCTATGAAACAACAACAGACAGAGGGGAGAGAACAGCCGGGTCCTTTTACTCTTCTTGTCTGGACAATGAGGAGATTTTTACAAGACACGGCAGCTGGTTCTGATAAACTGCAGGTTGAGCTTCAGCAGAAACTCTGAGATTTATGAGACCACATGATACAAAGTTTCAGTTTTGGATAGAAACGTCAGCTCAGAGTGGACACGGAAATCAGAGTGGTCAGGACATCAGAAGTACAGTGATATGAAAATCAAACATACCCTCGTTTTCTCAAAAAGCTCCGACACCTTCAGGAAAAACCTGCAACAGGAGAAACAAGACAGAGATCAACATGGAGGAGCTGGAGTCAGCATGTCGACGACTGAATGAATGGAGGCAGAAATGAAGTGTCAGAAGAGCCTTAACGTGCGCTGCGCCTCGTACTTGCAGAGGTCTGTGGAGTCCTGGGTTCCTAATGTGTAGAGAGACGAGGCAATTCTGTTGATGTCGTCTGCAGCGTCTGGACAAGAGCACACACATAATGAAATCACAGACTCAGGCCCGACACCCGTAGTCTTCATCATGTCGGAACTCTGATATTAAAACACAACCGGGTCTCAGTGTCACACAAAGATGCTGGACCAGTGAGGGACCAATTAAAAACACAACAGTTTGTATAGACCATTTATATATCTATATCTATATCCATCTCTCTCTCTCTCTCTCTCTCTCTCTCTCGATCTGATATGAACCCAAGCCTTACTTTTGTGCGAGCGAATCATTCTGTCAGATTTGGCAGAAGCATCTTTGACTCTGTTGTGATATTCTAACAGGAACGTCTTCTCGTGTTCAAAGAAATCATCCACGTCCTGGAACACAGACAGAAGAACGGCAACGTGGATCAGGTCTGACGGAGGAGAACAGATACAGGACGACGTAACTCGGGAACGAGCTCTGAGCTCTGGTTTTTGTGTCCGTCACCTTGACTCCGGCCACCAGGACACCGTCGGCCGACTTCACCACATTCTTGAAGAAATCCTCCAGTTTCTCCTTCTTGTTCTTCCCTCGAACACTCAGCTGTCAGAGAGGAAAGTCAAAGGTCAAAAACAACAACAACAAGAACAGGGGCATTGGATGCAGCAGGTACATAGCATATTTCTTTCTTTTTAAAAAATAGTTTAGTTTAAATACAAAAAACTAAAAATTACACAAAATCCCGTCCATGTGAAGACAAGCAGCATTAGGAAAGTAAACATTTACGTTTCTTATTCCTGTATGGAAATGACATCCTCTCTGTTATTTATTCAATCCAAAGGCAGCAGAGACACATCTGCCTTCATTCAACAGACTGAATCTCTCCCCTTCATATGTAACATACATTTATGCCACATTCCTTTAAAAATTTTCATTTTCATTGTGTTCTAATTAATAACAGCTAATGAGTTTTTAAATGATGGCACATTTAGATGCCATTGTTCTGAGGATCAGTCTGATCACTGACCCAACATGATTCATTCACCTGTATTTGATTGAGTCCAGGTATATTAGAGATGATCATCCAGGTCTGATTTTAAATGAAATGATTTTTTAAAAAATTGAAAATAACATGACATGATGTTTTGTTTCCGAGAACTATATTCAATCTTTTTTTTCTTCAGTTTATGGAACAGAAACAAAAGTGAACTTGTGTCTTAGTGAGAAAATTCTAACAGGTGAGATCCAGAGTGTTTAGAGAAGATCCAGCTCTTGTGTTACCAGCTGACATTTGCTCAGGACTCAGATGTTTACTCTTAGATTCAGAAAACAGGAGCAGAGTGAGACCTCTCAGTTCTACTGTGAGTAAAAAAAATCCATCTTAACCAGCCAGAAATCATCACAGTGAAACATCTTAAGGAACAGGAGTAACTCATCATTGGGATAGAAACCTCGGCGGCAACAAGCTAATTCAAAGCTACGATTTGGACTGAGCGAACGTGGGAAACGCAGCTTGAACACTCTGGAGGCGCCTCCTATAGACAATGTTCACGACTCGAGCTCCCTCAGTGAGAGTGAACTAAAACCTTTATTTAAAACACACCCTGCCTGGACATCTCTTGTTAACCTCTTATCACCGGACTACAGTTTCAATTTGCATATGTGTTTATCTTTGGATGTGAGTAACTGCTCGTGTTTTCCTAAGCTACAGGTCAGTGTGTTAATATTATGTTGATTTGCAAATATTGTAGTGAAATCGATCTATCTATTAATTTCAGCGCTGAGTTATTTGCCTGTGCACAAATAAAACCTTCACATAAAAGAGTTTCCATTTTGTTCTGTTGAAGTTTAACCATTTTCTAACAACACAGCACATCTTCATAATCTCTACTAGGACTTCACACAGCCTGGACTTATTCTATATTGTTTGAAAGATCGAATTTCCTGATTCTGTCTGAGGAAAGTATTTCAGGATCGGTATCAGATCAGTACAGCAGCTGTCAATGCAGAACTGGTTCAGACTAGTGGCTCCGAAGTGTTTTCCACACTAAATTTCCTATTACAGGCCTTATGTTCCCTTTTATGCTAAAAAAAAAACAAAACAAAAAAACCCTGACATTTCTACTATGTTTGTGTCTCTTCTGCTCATTCTGACTTTTTGGTTGTAAAATGAAAAGCATCTTTGTGCACAAATATTGGGGTTGGGGGGTGTCTGGTAACAGGTTTACAGTGACGCACCGTTCCGATACGGATACAGACAGTTGGACAAGGTACCGGTGACAACAGGGTCGATATATCAGGTTCCGCGTCTACATGGAGCGTCGGCAGCGCCGTGAAACCTGGATGTTCTTCCGGGGAGCGAACGCAGCATGGAGACGGCTAAAAACAGACAGCGGCCGAATTCTGACTCTTGTTCATTCTCAGTGTTTTGTTTCTACCCAGTTACTTGTTTAAACCACTGGTGTGAACTGTGATTTCATTTATCAAGTTTGTGATTTAATGATTACATTTTGTTCTCATTAGATGCAGCTGTATTGTGTCATACTGGAGTTTTAATTCCTGATCCATTTGTTGCTGGGTTAAAAGGTTTACACTGGAATTTGAATTCCTGTCAGTTCTTTTGATTTATTACGGAGTTGCTGGTGCACGATTTTATTATTCTGAGAATAAATTACAATTCAGCAAATTTGTATACATGTATCTATTTGTTAGATTTGGTTTTACAAACTTAGGAAGGCAATGTTGAGTCAAGCCTGATGCCGCCGCACACACTGTGAAACGCACTGATTATTTATTAAACCCTGGAATCTGACCGATACTCAGTACCGGTCGATACCCAAAGGTATTGGTATCGGCACCAGGGCTGAAGAAATCGGGTCGGTGTGTCCCTAACATCCCCCCTCCGCTCCTGATAAACACAGACCTCTTCATGGTAATACCCGAAACTCAGAAGGAAATCCAGAGTTACTCACGTCCTGGTTGTACTCCAGGAAGACGTGGAAGTTGAGGTCTTTCCTGAGGACAGGATGAGCCGCCACGCGACACAGGAAGACCTCGTGCATGGCAACGGTCTTCTTAAAGATGGCCAGGTACTCTCTGAGCGAAAACACACAGCGGTCACACCTCAGCAAGCAGCGCGGCCATTTTCTCTGGGCTGACAGCAAAGTACCTCATCGTAACTGATGTTGTTAGTTAGTTAGTTAGCAGTGACTCACGCCTCCAGCTCCTGCTTCATCTTGGTGAATTCCTCCTTGGTCATGGATCCTTCTCCTTCCCCAAGCTTCTGCAGCTTCTCTCTGGACGCATCGAAGTCTGGTCTGGGGGGGGCAGGGGGGATCTGCAACGGTGTCAACAAGAAGACTCAAGACAGGGAAACATTCACTTACACTCTGCTCTCTATTGTCGGTTGAACATTGTGTTTTCATGTCTTAAAGTGCCCTAAGGTCGGGTTCTGACAGCTGGTCCCATTTTGCACCCAGATCCCAGTCTTACAATGTATCCTGCGTAGTCTTCGTTTTCCACGAACGAGTCGTGCAGCCAGATGAACTCTTCATGCTGTCGAACCACGGAGAACTCGTTCTGCTTAAAGTTAGGGAGCGTGCTCTGTGGAACCAAGAGTAACATCATCCCGATCAGAAGGACCAACAGAACCCAGATTTTCAGGTTCCAGTCCTATTACACATTGATCCGGAGCCTGGATCAACATAGTCCAGTGTTTTGTTTTGGATTTGTGTCATTTTTTTCGAGGAATTTGATGGATTCTCTAATATTAAATTGCAAAAAATAGAGCATGTGGTCAATTTGGACATTTTATTTGTGAAACTATGTACATCAAATTAATTTGGAAGTGAACTGATGTTTTTTTACTTTGAATCACACAGCAACAATTGTATAATTTACTCCTATGGTGTTCCTGGAAGTAGCCAGGACCCTTATGGGACAGCTCTGCATCAGTTCGAGCCACAGCCTAGTCCAGGCTATAAATGGACATTTAGTTTACTTTGTTTCACCTGGTCTATCTCTCTCCCTCACCTTGGTGTGGACGGTGAACTTGACCTTGTCTCTTTCGCTCAGGGCGTCGGAGATGTCGACTTGCAGCGTGGCGTCCGTCTGCAGATCCACGTTCACGGCCCGTGGCTGCAGGAGGACAGAGACCACAGAGCCCATGATACACCACACATCCAGGTGGTTTACATAAGCACAGGAGCATGCACATGCATCAGACCGAGGCAGACTCAGACTGTGAACTGTGATAATAACACTTATATGTCGGTCTGCAGAGTCTGATACCACTGAGGCGAGGGCCTTGAATTATCTCAGTAAGCTGATCCATATTAAATATGAACTGACGAAAACCAGATTTTAACCTCATCCAGGAGGAAGGCTGGAGTCCAAAGAAGCTTAAATAAAACTTGTTCTGGTACATTCAGCTTCACATATTTGACCAGCATAGAAACAAAGAAAGGCCACGATGATTTAAATGTTATGAATTTAAGGATCTATGTTAAAGAGCCACTGAATTTATAGAATCAAAATAAGGTTATTTGAAAACTATCAGATTTTTTTTTCAAGTCTGAAGGTTATTCCACAGTTCATAGATTCAGGTAGAAAACTGTGTTTAGTTTTAAAAACCTAAATTCAAGTTGCTTAAATCCAGATCCTGGGGGACTCAGGACGAGCCAGGCTACCTGCAGGACAAGGTTCCAGGTGTTTACTCTGAGATGACTGTGACTACTTTTGTTGCCCTGGTTGTTTAGTTTCCACTGGTTTGAATTGTCTCTGCTGATCATGTTACTGGAGGCCTTACTCGTCTTCAGGATAATAAAGACGCCTATTCACACCTAAGATTCCTTCCCTCCCTTCAATCAATGGGTGCGGCTCTGATGGTTGTTCTTAGGTTTTTGGGGTATGTGTTGTTAAAGCCCCCAGAACTAAAACCACAAATGTGATCAGACTGGTTCCATCTGGTCCTCAGCATCTTTTAAACCCCCTCTTTAAATATTCCACTGATAGGGAAGTATTCATGCATATTTAACATGTTGCTGGTTTTTGTCTTCGACTTTTTGTTTCATTTTCTTCTTCTTGTATGTGAAGCCGTTTCTAGCTTTGTTGAGAAAGGGACTTTATAAATAAAGTTTATGATATTACAATATCACCATTGTGAATGGATATGATGGAGGTTTTGATGGAGGTGTGCGTTTTGTCAGATAAATGTGCTGGAAACAAGAAGGAGAAGTTCCTCCCTCCTCTGGAACAGGCTCAACCCATGTTCCGTGGGTTTGAAACTGGGACAGATGTGGTGTTTTCCCAGTCAAACCAGTGACGGGGACTGGTTTCACAGAGGAGAGGTCTCACTCTGTCCTGTTTTTGCCCTGAACTTTAATAATCTGACTTTATCTGGACTGAGGCACATTATCCAGTTATCAGTGTGTGTGTGTGTGTGTGAGAGTGTGTGAGAGTGTGTGTGAGTGAGTGAGTGAGTGATGGGCTACTTTTGGGGACAGATTTCCACTAACAACCAGTTAACTGGGGACGGTCGGGTCAGAGGTTAGGTTTAGGGTCAAGCTGAGGCTCAATAAAATGATTACAAGTCTATGAAATGTCGCGAAAAGTGACCAAGGTCAACTTAAGTGTGTGTGTGAGTGTGTGTGTGTGAGACAGTCATGTGACAGTCTGATTATCCATCTCACTAACATCACACTAATCAGTGGCTCCTTGAGCGCGGGTTAGACACGGCTCCACCCACCAGCCAGGTGCAGCGGAGTGAGCAGGTGAGGCTAACGGTCCACAGGTGTGTCCCTGTCTGGACTCTGAGCCGGGAAAACCAGTTTAACCACCGCTGACTGAAGCTAACAACCCGTTAGCACGTAGCTAACATTAGCAAAGACGGCTAACCAGGCTACGACCCCCGAGCTAAGGCTAATTAACTGCTTTAGCCGAGCCGGACAGAATCCAGACAGACAGTTGAGCACAGACAGGTAAACACAGACAGGTAACCAGTGAGCACTCACTCCCCGGTCCTCCTCGGAGAGGAAGTCGGGTCCGTCGTCCAGCCCTTCCTGCTGCAGAGACACAGAGAGCACAGAGCCGTTAGTCTACCCACACACCCACCGTAACACGACAACAACGACACAGCCACCGGAGCACCGGAGCCGCTCGCCGCCATAAGAGAGCCGCGGAGAGAAAACAGGCGACATAAACAAACAAACAAACAAACAAACAAACACCCAGAGGGAGAAAGAGGGAGAAACCGTAAACCCACCATCATGGCTGCCAACGGGTGGAGACAGGAAGTGGTGCGACGTCACCACGGCCGAGCGGCATCAACCAGAATAAAATAAGGAAATAAAAGCAAATAAATGAAAATAAATGACAAATAACTGCGACCAGAACAAGATGATTTTATTTGGTTTAAGTAAAATGTTAAAAAGAAAAAAATGGCTAAGCGACATCAATCAGAGTGGAATAATGAAATAAAATAAATGACAAATAAGCGCGACCAGAAACAAGATGATTATTAAATGAAATAATTAAAAAAAACAAAACAACCAAGCATCATCCACTAGAAAAAAATACTGAAATAGGAACAGAATAAATGAAAAATAACGCTAACCAGAACAAGATAATTATATCAAATTAAATTGTATTTTATTGAATTAAAAATATTAAAAAGAAAAAAACGACGGCTAATGAACCAGAATACGTTAATGAAATGAAATAGAATAAATGATATATACCAGTACCCAGAAAAGTTAAGAAAAAAATGATAATAATAATTAAATTTAAAAAAAACAACAACGGATAAGCCTCGTCAAACAATATAAATAATTAAATAACAATAGAAAGGAAATAAAAATAAAGATCAGATTAAACAATGAATAACAAATAAAAAAAAATTAAGTATAACATTAAAAAATATATAAAAATACATTGGATAAAAATCATTAAAAAAAAAAATAAAATTAATGCAAAACGAAGCAAATAATTCGGATTACAAAATAAAATACATTCAAATTAAAATAAGGACCAGTAATAAAAACTAAAAACCAAGTATCTGAAGTGGTTGAAGAGGTACTCAGATCTTCTACCTCAGTAAAAGTACTAATACTACAGTGTGTAGAAATACTCTAGTTGAAGTCCTGCATTCAAAAATCAACAAGTAAAAATACTTAAATATTACCAGGAAAAACGCACTTGAAGTATCAAAAGTAAAAGTAGTCATTATGAGGAATGTCAGTAGAAAGTAGGAAAAGGTCCTAAGATCCTGTACTGAAGTAAAAATACCAATTACACAATTTAAAAACACTCACTGGTAAAAATACTGCACTCAGAATTTTACTTAAGTAAAGGAATTAAAGTATTATACTATAGGGTTCAACTATGATGCTTTAGTTAGTATAGCATTAGAATAAATACAGGTATAATATTGGGAAAATACTCCTTCAATTCTTTAAATTGTTCTTACGGATAGTACTTTGGTATGTGTAGTCTGCCTGCCGTTCAACTCAGTGGCCAGTAGGAGGAGAAAGAACTCTGCTGACTGACTTCGGGGGATTCTGGGTAATGGAGTTCTCGGTGTTCCCATTACTTCCTATCAATTCAAATCTATAAAATTAATAAAAACCGCTCATTTTAAAACCTTTACTGGTCTCAGTGGTTTTCTTCAGATTGTTTATGGTGAAGTTCAGTTAAGTTTAAAAAAAAGAGAGAGAAAATACATTGGCATCACAGTAAACTACTTCCTGTAGTTCCAGTATCACAGTAAAGATACTTCCTGTACTTCCAGTATCACAGTAAAAGTACCCGATTGTGCAGTAACCTGTCTCCTGACGTGACTGATCTGTTATCAGATCATTGATCCTGAGTCATGGAGGCTTCAGCAGCGTTTTACTGTTGGAGCTGCTCCAGGTGGAGCTGCTTCTAACTACTTTATATACAGGTGGATGGTTTAGTCCACTGGTTCCCAACATAGGGGTCAGGGCCCTCCAGAGGGTTCACAAGGTAAACCTGAGGGGTCTTCAGATGATTCATGGGAGAAACACAAAGTTCTGGTTTACTGATCTGGGTTCTTCCCACAATAAAGCTCAGTGAACATATTGAAACCAAATAAATACATATACACTGACAAAAGTTAAGCAGTCCCGTGCAAAGCTGTGCTAAGCCATGCTAAGCCATGCTATGCTATGCTAGGCCCAGTTCATGTTCCAAGTCTGTGGAGGGAGAAAGATGCCTTCTGGCGTTCTGCTTTAAGCCCAGTGAGCCACCTGCAGCCTCATGGTGGGCTACCGGCTGGTCTGGCAGCGGGGGTCTCTGTGTCCCTGTGACCCCCGGTCCTCCCTCTAACGTCCTTCTCAGTGACATATCAGGACCCAGGGCCTTTACACTACACAAGGTATGAAGTCAAATGTCTCCCAGACCCCCAGATGTAAACGGGGCCTCAGACCAGGATCAGTAGTGGTCTGGGCCACAGTGACCGATGCTAGCCAGTTGATGGGTCTGTGGGTGGAGCTTGGGTACAGGTGTGAGACCTGAGGGGTTCTCCGAAGCTGAGGTCGGTTTAAATTCCACAATGAACCCTGGAGGCCTTGCAGGAAAAATGAGCTAAACTTAACGGGGAGACATTTTATATGAAGTGTCATGAACAGAACACGGTTTGATATTCAGCATTAAACTGGGTTTTATTATATGTTCTTATGTAAAATCTCATTAAAGTGCAGATATCAGAAAAATGTAGTTCAGTAAAAAGTACATATCCCTCTGAAGTTTACTGCAGTAGACATATAGAATAGTATAAAATGTAAATACTCAAGTGAAGTACAAGTGGCTCCAAACTGTACCTAGATACAGTACTTGAGTAAATGTAGTTACTCTCCGCCACTGAGCAGGGCAGACAGAACTTTACCTCACTTGTGTTCTCCACCAGATCTTTCACACTGACAGTATAGAGCAGCCATGACCTGCAGGCAAAGAGGAGGGAGATCTGATGTGTGCGTGTGTGTTTGTGTGTGTGTTCAGAGGTTCAGACTCTCAGAGTTTCCTTCTTCTTTCTGTATCAAGATAAACATCCTGTTGGCTTCCCGAACAAACCTCCATCCTGCCTTTGAGTTAAAGGACCAGTCTGCGCCCCCCCCAGTTCAGGATATGCTTAGCTTAGTGTCTCAGTGATCCAGTTACAGTTGTCTGTACATCCACAGATACACTGCAGACAGGAGCTGGTCAGAGATTACTCTACATACTCAACTTCCCAAAGTTTTGAAAAATATAGGGGGAAAATCAAGGCCCAAGGCGTGAGTCACTGAGTCCAATGTAACATGATGTTCCCTGTTTCTTAAAAACGCTTCCATCTGTCAGTCAAATCTGGCAGCGCTGGGAGGCGTCAGATTTTATCAGGTCCACTGAACAGGTGTGAAAAGACGCAGTTAGATTGACAGACCCTGTCCACCACGTGGTTAGCATAGCTTAGCATAAAGACTGGAAGCAGGGGGAAACTCCTAGCCTGGCTACAGCCCCAAGTCTGTCTACACGACGTATCCCGTTCCTGAACATACACACATGTAAAGGAGAGATTGAATGTGAACGTTGTTCTGTCCCTGTCCTTGGCCCAGGACGTCCCGTGGCTGTTCTCTGGCTCGGTTCTTCTGGGGTTCTTCGCTGCTTTCATGGTCTTTGACTTTTATCTTGTGACGTGTTTTATTTGTTGTATTTTAAATCTTTTTTTTTTTTCGTGAAGCACTTGTCAAGGTCTTTGTGAACTTAATTTCTTTGAATGGAGCGCTACCAAACAAATTTATAATATTATTGTAATTATAATTATAAAAACATTATTAAATTACACACCCTTAAACACTTAATTTTAAGGTGTGCAAAACTTTTGCTTTGCTCATTAACATTAATCTAATTACACCACTCAATGGATTGACAAATATACTGAGGTTGTTCTTTTTTTTTTGATTTCCTGCAGTTTTTGTTCTTTTTTCAGTCAAAATGAAGAAACCAAATAAAATAACTGACATGCCTTTGTTTCCATGAGTTTTATTTAAGTGCAGCGTATTAACGCATGTAATGTGAGCTGAAGCTGTAGTGTCGTCCCTCAAGTAAATTTCAGCTTAGCTTCTCACTGCTTCATTTTATGTTCTATTTATTCCTGAAACTTCTTTTTTTTCTGGCACATCTTGACTTCCATATATCCTCTGTTTTATGTTAATCTGCAGCTGGACTGTTATGTAGACGTTGTGAAGTTGTTTTGAAAACGTTTGTTGTGTATTTGAATAGACAGTGTAGTTGTACAGTTATGTAGTTGATGTACAGACGTTGTGTCAATGTTGCGTAGAGGTTGTACAGTTGTGTATTTTGTACAGATGTTATGTAGACGTTGTGTAGTTGATGTACTGACATTGTGCATATGTCGTGTAGATGTTGTGTATTGGTGATCTAGATGTTGTGTAGTGATGCCCAGATGTTGTATATGTTGTTGAGACATTCTCTATATGTTTACAGCTATGTTGGATGTTTTAAAGATGTGTATATGTTGTATTGACGTTGAGTTTATGTTGTGCAGATATTGTCTGGTGGTTGTGTCGACATTTTGTAGTCAATGTACAGATGTTGTGCATATGTTGTGTAGTCTATATCCAGACGTTGTGTAGTGACTGTATTTATGTTGTGAAGACATCATGTGGTCGATGACCAGGCGCTGGATGGTGGTTGTCCAGACATTATGTAGTCAGTGTCCAGTTGTTGTGTAGTGGTACTGTATATGTTTGCTAGACTTTGTGTGTATGTTGTGCAGTATTGTGTGGCGGTTGTGTTGACATTGTGTAGTCAATATACAGACATTGTGTATATGTTCTGCAGACATTGTGTATATGTTGTGTAGTCCATGTCCAGACGTTGTTTAGAGGTTGTGTAGATGTCGTGTGTGGACGTTATAGAGTGGTTGTCCAGACGTTATGTAGATGTTGTGTAGACGCCCTGCCGCCCGTCTCCAGCCTGTCCTTTTGTGGACGCTGCTGACAGGACGCTGGAGCATGTGCGGTCCAGAAATAGCAGCAGGAGGATCAGATTCTCCGAAGCTGACCGGTGCGTCAGCAGCTTCCACCGCCTGCTTCTGCTCGGTTCTGCCTTATACAAGGTGTTCTGATGGGACCGTGGCAGAACCAGCAACTGCTGAGTCACAGTGGCAAACGTAAGCAGGACACACAAACCTGGTTCTGGTCTGAGTCATACTGGACTGGCTGGATGCCTTTACAGCTTCAGACCTTTTATGGGCTGGAATTTACAGCTTTCATTCATTCAGATCCTTAAGCTGCTGGACTCAGGTCAGGACCAAGTCTGTCAGAGGAGCCTGGACTAATTCTAGACTGGGATAACAGTCTTGGACTGAGTCCATTAGACCAGCCTGGACTAATTCTAGACCAGTACAACAGACCTGGACTGATGTCTGTCAGTTATTCCAGGCCTGTTTTGGTCACAGACTAATCTACTATCTATAAAAACCATCGAAAAAGCCTGAGGCTGACCGTCAAGTTCTGGTCTATAAAGTGATTCAGACTAACCTCAGGCTGAGACTGGTTTCCATGGAAACCACAGACACCGCTGACGTTGGTGCAAGAGGAGAAAACCAGCTGCTGTTTTTCCAGTGGCGGATCTTCCTCTCGGCGACTATCGGGTTGTTGCAGCAGCATGTTCGAGCGTTTTGACCTCAATCACGTTTACCCAGAAATCAGTCTCATGGTTCTGGGATCTCACTAAAGTTTTCGACAAACGCAGAACAGACAGGACCAGTTTGTGCTGACGGGCCTGACACTCGGCTGCTGACTTGGGTTCGATTTCTCATCCGGGAGCTGGCCATTCTCATTGTTCTACCAAATAAAATTTTGATTTTGAGAACCCCTTGATTCTGTCTGCAGGGTCTTTGAAGATGAAAAACACACCCCAGGTTTAAAGAACATACAGACCAGCCATCGGCTGTATATGAAAAGCTTTGAATGTTCATTTATTTTAACATTATATCACAATTCATTCTGATTCTAATGGGGTTCTAAGGAGGCCATTCTAGATCTAAAGGGTTCACACTGGTTCTAATCAGGTTCTACCAAGTTTCTAATGGTTCTAGCTAGTCTGTTCAGGTCATTCTAGTTTCATTGGGTACATTCTAGTTCTAATGAGGTTCTGCTGAGGTCATACTGGTTTGAACAGGGTTCTACTAGGGCAGCATTTGTTCTAATGTCATCATACTGCTTCTACTAGGCTTCAGATTTTGTTGCAGTTCTAATGAGGTTCTGCTGATATCATAGTAGTTACAATGGGGCTGTGCTGGTTCTACTTTGGTTTTTACTGTGGTTTCTCAACTTCTAAAGGGGTCATACTGGATCTGACAGTGGTGCTATTGGTTCTAAAGAGGTTCTACATGATGTAACTGTTTTACTGAGTTTCAGTGGTTCTAATAGGATTCTTCTGAAGCCTTACTCATTTTTTTTGGTTCTACTGGAGCTTATAGTGGGGTTTTACAATGGAAATTGATGGTTCTAATAAGGTTCTCCTGGATTTGTAGTGGTTCCAATACAGTTTTACTGTGGTCACAGTGGAAGTAATGGGATTTTACTCACTCCTAATAGGTTGTAATAGTGCCTTACCAAATATATTTGTTCTACTAAGGCCACAATGGATCTATCATGGTTCTACCTGGGTGACACTGGTTCAACTGGTGCTCTACAGAGGTCATACTGGAGTCATACTGTTTCTACTGAGATTCTACCGATGTCATATCAGTTCTTGTAGTTACATTAGAACAAAGTTGTGTTATACAATTCCAATGTGGTTCTTTTGACTGGTTCTAATTACAGGAGTTCTACTTGGGTCAAAATGGCTCCAACATGTCACACAGGTTCTCCTGAGTCTCTACAGACCTTCTCAGTGTTATAGAACGTTTTCATTCAACGTTTTAAAACCTGACTGGCCCTTAAAGATCGGAAGAGACCCAAAGACAGGAAGTAGAAACATGACCGACATCTGTTCATCCGGAACCTCTGCAGTGGATCTCAGGTGAACATTGGGTGAACGACCCGTGGGTGAAAGTGCTCTGTGATTGATGGAAGCAGAGACGAGGCGGGGAGGCGTCAGATCTGCCACAGGCTTTTATTGCAAAGTGGCTTCCTGTGATCTCAGAAACAACGTTCCACTTTAAGGCTCCAGATGTCGTGTTGTTGTTGTTGTTGTTGTCGTCGTCGTCTTTGTGGGGTCGTCTCTCACTGCTGGGGTCAAATCTGCTTCCTGTAGTGTTTCTTTACAAAATAAAAGTGCACTCTAACTAACTCTGGTGTGACGGTTACATTCAAATTGAAAGTAAGGCGACGACCAAACAGCTAGAATGACGATGAGTCTGACAGGAATGAAAACTGAGGTAAACAAACGTTAGCGCGGTGACATAAATACAGAGAATTTAACGTCAGGATCTTTTCTGTCTCATCCTGTAGTGTTTCAACAAAAGGTGCTGGGTCATAATCTTCTGCTTCCTCTCCTCTGAATGCATAGTCTAACAATGTGTCTGCCTGGTTTGAACATACTGGAGAAGAAACGACATTTTACAAGAATAAATAAAGTCATATGTAAAAACCCATGTGATGTGGGAGGCATAGCGCCGCCGCAAGTTGCGCGCCTTCAACACATGCGGCTGCTTCCTTCACATCGACTTTTTGGCAAAACTCTGGCTGTGAGAGAGAGACAACCTTCCTGGGGTTTGGTAGTGTGTTTTGTTTTCTGCCAGGTGAACAGAAGTCATGTGGCAACAAACTGGGAGGTGTTTGCATATCATTATGTTAATGAGATCTCCTTCATGTTGGAAAAAAAAGCAAAAAGAACAAAAACAAAAAGAAAACAAAGAGGCCTAAAGACGCTAACTCCTTCAGGACATGGATACAGACAGAGCAAGCTGCTGGGTGAAGCGGTGGTGTTCAGGTGGGGTCAGGTGCTTCGGTCCGGATGGCACGGCGGTTGGCTTGGCTCCGCTCGGCTTGCCGCAGTGACATCACAGCGGCTTGCCCTCCAGAGACACCACCACATTCCCGCCCAGCTTCTCGGCCAGCGTGCTGCGGTCCTGGATGTCGTCAAGCCCGTTCACTTGCCACTCATGTTTGATTCCTGGGGAGACAAGCCTGAGGTCACTTGGTGGGGCCAGACAAAAACATACATGCTGAGGGACACATTTGAGCTAAACAAATAAACCTTAACAAATGACCAATCCCACCTGAGGCTGCTCTATTTGTTTACCGCTCTGATTAACGACTATTGCTGAGACAACAGGTTAACCACAGAGTGGGACATCCCTCCATAGGGAATCTTTGTGTTGGGTGACAACCAGCATCCGAAACATTCAGGGGTCAGAGGTCAAAACTTCCTGAATCTTCCTGAACTCAGAGGCAAACAGAACTCGACAGAGATGTAATTCCAACAATCAATAATGATCAGTAGCCGACGGACTCTGGTGACCTCTGACCTCAGCGGCCGACAGGATGACTCACCTGTAAACTTCTTTTTGATGGCATCTTTAGAGCTGGCGTAGATCATCTTGCTCTTCAACGGAGCGCTCTCTGGAGCCCTGAGGAACAACAGAACCGGGGCTGTGAGTAACCGTTACTTTCATTCTCGACTGATCTACATTTCACTTTCTCTATTGTTCCAGCGTTCGGTTCATTGAAAACATCACAGCTCAAACCAACAGACGGAAACACACCTGTTACCTGCTGGTCAAGGAGTCAGTGTTTCCACTACGTACATTCTGCAGCTGCAGCCAATCGCTGTCGAGTCGTGAGGTCATGCTTTACAGGACTCAGTGGAGGGCTTTTAATTTGAAACGACAAAACCCTTCAGATGGGCCGTCAGGCACCGAGACAAAAAAAATCTGCTTCAATTATCCTCGTGGAAACACAATGACTGTCAAAATCCTGTCTAGGTTTTAGGGACATCGCCTCTTGAACGCCTCTTTTACAGAGACAGTCGAAAATACGACAGGAAACCGGAGCCGTTCCTCTGTTTGCTACGTCACTGGGCCTCGCTCGTTCTAAGCAGGACTAAAATGTGCCCTGGAAGTCGTATGAAAGGAGTCAAAAACAGAATTTAAATAAATGAGGAAAAAGGATAGACTGAGGTGAAGGAGTCATTGCTCCTGCGCAGATGAGTAGAGATGTGGATCATGTTAAAATCACGCAGGGTCTTGAAATAACGGGACTTTAGTTTCATGTCATGATCTGAGCCAGAACACAACATGCTGTGTTCATGTGAAGGAGCTGATGGGCCCGACAGATGTCGACGAAACGACACAGACCACAAGTTCAGCGACGCTAAATAAAGATTTGTTTAAACTAAAACATATATATATGATATAAAAAGTCTCAGAACTATAAGATTGGTTCCTGTCAGACCAGATGTGATTATCTGACCTCAGAGCAGGATAAAACGAGCCCTTGTCGACCTCCAACGTAGAGCCGCACATGGCCGGAACCTCCCAGAACCCTTGAGGTCTAAGAACTGGACTCTACTTTCCACTGCTTTTTACGGGTTGGAGAGGTCCGTCCGGCTGTGGGACAGGGCATGATGGAGACAGTGCAGCAGGTGTGGACGGAGGAGAGAACTTAAAACTGACTCCAGACCAGCGGCAGTGACCTGCGTCAGATCTGAGAGCTATGGACCATTCAGGACTGATCGATACAGACTCTGAGCCCAATCAATGATCAAACACCAAAAACAGAACGATAAAGCTGAGTGTGTCGTAATCAGCACAAGAATGAAACTAAATCATATCCCAAGTCTGATTGGACCCCCCCCCCCAATTCAAAGACCATACCAGAAGATGAAGACGAGGTCCTCCTTCTTGGACTCCTTGGTCTCGTAGGTGGCGTCGTAAAGGCCGTATCTGCAGTCGTTGAGGGGGAGGAGCTTGACGAAGCAGGCGTAGGGGTCGTCCACGGTCTCTCCGATGTCCCCCACCAGGATCTGCTTCCCCTCCTCCACGATGATCTTCTTCCTGTCCTCGCTCAGGCAGAACAGAACCGCCTTCTTCCTCTTCTTCACCTCGTCCTGGGTCGAAGACTTCCTCACCTTCATGTCGTTGAACACCCTGATGACCTCATCGTTCACTGTCACACCTGACGCCTGCAGAGGACAGGTGCGACCGGTTCGTATCAGGACAGGTCAAAAAGGTGAGTGTCACACACACAAAAAGCTGCAGCCATTGGCCCTTTACGTCTTTATGTCTGTGTCTTGTTTTTAAGGCCGTTCGTCCCGTATGAATATAAACAGCAGGTTGAAGCGAGGAGCAGACGTCTGTGATCAAACAAACTTAAAGTCAGATCGTGTAACAGCATCTGAAGTCTGAAGAGAAGGTTCATTCATTAAACGGTCCGCAGTTAATCTGTAATGGTTCTGATGATCAACTAACTGGGAATTCTCCTATTACAAGTTGTATTTTACCATGTCTGGGTTTGTGTTAATGGAGAAAATCACAAATAAAGGCCTTGGACACTGTTGGAGGACTTCTGCTCTAGAGCTGCAGCTTACGCAGTAGCATGAATAAGGAGAAACTGCTGCTTCTTTTTTATGGTGGTTTTTAAACCTCGATGCCACTTTGGCTACTGCACTGAACCTTAGGACACAGATACACACTGTTTATTGTAGTTTCTATTAATGCAATAAAATGAAAGGGTTACACAACTTCATTACACAACCCCATGACCTTCTCATAGCAAGTCTCTGTTGTTTCACTGTTGTTTAAACCACTGTGTACTGAATCTCTTTGTGTTTTTTTAACTCTTAGTTGGAGATGGGACATTTTTCACTATTATGTCACATTTAGATTAGGAAAAAAGAAACAAAAAAAGATTATTGATAATGAAGTGATTGGTAAGTTGAAGACCTAAATCCTCTCCGTGGTTCATTTTTACCTGTCCCTGCAGCTTGGACGAATACATTTAATATCTTGGTTTTTTTAGTGTCAGTGTTTTTTTTGTCAATGCAAACTTACTTTTCCCCCCCCATTTAAAAATTTTATCTATTTATTTATTCTTTTAGTAAACCTGGGAATCACTCAGTGAGATTTCCATACTTTTCCAGGCCCGAGGAAGGAGCCTTGTGCACTGTGATTGGCTGTTAGTGTGTGTGTGACAGTAACAGCAGCGTGAGTCAGCGGGTTTTTATAGCCTATGATTCACAGCCGAACTCCGACCTCCGCTAATGAACAGACTCCAGCAGATGGGGTGTCACTGAACGCACCACCATGAGGAGTCAGTGAACACACCACGACGGGAAGTCTGACCCAACCCACATTAGGGCTGCAGCTATTTTCATCAGATTAATCTGTACACTGCATATGTGTAGCAACGATTAGTTGATTAATTGATCAGTTGATCCACAGAAAATTAACCAGTTTTCATAATCATAATAATAATAATAATGATCATAAAATAATTGTTTTATTCCCTTTTATGCCGTCCGTCGTTTCACGAGCGCGAAACGTGACTCTACCTTCAGCCTGCACCCGACACCTCACACAGCCAAGTTCCAGCTTTAAGCTGCAGCCTCTCATCAGACCGATCAGCTGACTCCTGATCCGCTGATCTATTCAAACCTCAATCAGAGTCTCTGATTGGTTGCTTTTTAATTGTGCGATGCCAAAAATTGGGCCCGTCCCACATGGGATTACAAGATTACCGGTGGAGAACGATTGGTTGATGGGCGGAAAAATAATCTGCAGCTGCTCTGATGATTAATCGTGTCGATCATTTTTCATGCAAAAATAACAAAAACAAAGAGCCAAATATTTCCAGATTTCAGCTTCCAACCTCTTTTCTTTATCTTATAACATTGTAAAATGAAATTGTGGGGGTCTTGATCTTTTTGGATCAGTTAAATTACAAACCATGGAAAAAATTCCGAATATCACAATGAACCGGAGGCTTCGGGGTTCGGACACTTAGTCGGAGACAACAAGATGATCGTAGACGTCACCTGATGTTTTATGAACTGATCTATTCATCAAAAATAAATGGACAAATAAAAATGATGGGATGGACCTACAGCTGATAAGAGGAGGATCCTGTGTGTGTTCAAGAAGTCGCAGCGGATAGTTTGATCAACAGGAGCCCTGGCTCAATAATGCTCATCTATGGCCGTGGACGGACTCAGGTGCCCTTCGTCAGATCCGATAAAACCACTGACCCTGTGACCACGTCGGCCAGTGAAACTAAACAGTGACAATGGAGACAGGGCTGTTTCCCTGATCGAACCAGCCTCTGATCGTTTCCCTGATTAACTGTGGTCTAAGTTTCATGGGCCAATAATCAGCAGATGAATCCATAAAGAAAATAACTGCTAGCTGCTGCCCTCGTTTAATTTATTTTTCGTTTTCAGTCAACCACCAGTCCAAAACCTAAAATATTACATTTTCTGTGAAATATGACAAAGAACTGTTAAATTCACCAGAAGCTGGAACCAGTGAATGTTTGATCATTTTGCTAAAAGTATTTCAATGATTATTTGACCCTCAAAATGTGTTGATTATTTTTCTATCGATCAACTATTACAGCTGTAATGGAAACATCAGACTGAATTTAAAAAAAAGGCATGACTGATGCTAAAAGAGGAAACTGACTGTATGAAATTTTCACGTGTTTGAGGATCATTTAGATCTCCTGTGTGTGTGTGTGTGTGTGTGTGTGTGTGTGTGTGTGGGGGGGGGGGGGGGTGGGGCTCAGTTCAAATACCAGAATTTGAAGCTTGTTCTGAGATATCAGGACAATAATATGAGTATTTTTGAGCACAAAAGACCTTTGAAGACGTCACGTTGGAAACTTCAACCCAGAATATTTCAACTAACTGTTGGCTGCAAACTAGTTATGTGTATCCAGATTGTCATATCAGGTTAAACATAATCGACCGGCAGCTCTTATCCGGATCAGCCACTGCCGGTACCAGGGGTCCGTTCACTGTCTCCACACTTGGGCTGGATGGCTGCTCAGTATTCCAGCTTTTGGCTAAAAAGTGAAGTCTGTTCATAATCAAACATAAAATCTGATATATGAATACTAACGCTTCTGAGGATAGAAATCAATCTTCAGATGAAACTATTAAAGAGTAAAACAAAGTCTTAACAATGTCTGTCACAGCCTGACATCCATTGTACTGGGGATCGTTTATTTTTTGAAATATGTCTGAGATCCAAGTCTCCGTCCCCAGACACTTCAGTTTTTTTTTAATTATGGAGATGAGCGACTGTGCCGCAGTGACACAGAGAAATAAATAGTCGTCTCCCACTGGAGCGCCACTGCCGCTCAAAGGGAAATGACGCTTTATTTCATGACACTCAGCGATGCGTCGAACCTCGTCGACCTCAGGAAAACTCTGGCTTCGTTACCAAAGCATAAACCTGGCAAAACCAAATCAGATTAAACACACCGATATCTGGTCTGCGCTCGAGTCAGTTTATATTATGTCACATAGTCAATTAATCGCTTAGTCGATTGAGAGAAAACTAATCTGCAGCCATTGTGGTGACCAATTAATCGTTTTAGTCGTTATTTTCTTGCAATAATTCCAGATGTTTTCAGGTTAAAGCTTCTCGGACGTGACGACTCGCTTCTTTTCTATTTTCATGTCCAGTGGCAAACCAAATATCATAGGTCGAGTCAGATCAGATCATTTCACCTACAGACAAATCAATGAATCAGGAAAACAATCCTCAGATTGAAATGTGCCGACTGATGTCGAGGCCGCGGGGCTTCGTTTCTGTCTATATCAGAACCAATTTTTTTCAAAAATGGGTCTGAATTAGGGCCGAAACTTACCATTAATTTCCCCGATTTATCAGAGTCTATAAAACTTTAGAAAGCTGTAAAAACAGGCACTCGCCCCTGTAACATTCATCCTTAAAGACCAAGAGAAGCAGAAAATTCTCCCATTTGACCCTGACACGATCACATTCTGGACATTTTGGCCTAAACACGACGATTAATCACACAAATGATTAATGGATTGTCGAGTATTTGCTGTTTTACATCCCTCGGATCGACTGATGGATTACTAGGCTTTAAATGTCATGTTTTAACGCCGTCTCCGTTTTGATGGACCGGCCCAGTTGTTGGTTGGACCGGTCGGACGGGACAGCGGACCGGGGGCCACTGGTCCGCTGCAGTGACTGGTGCGAGTCAAACCAGCCCGCAGGCCTCCAGACCGGCAGCAGTGACTCTGCAGTCTATCTGCCGGGCTCTGCGGACTAACCCGGTCGAAATCCGAGCCCCCTCGAACCCGCTCCTGCCGCCGAACCGCCTCGGTTTAGATCAGCGAGTCCAGCGGGCCAGGTCTAGTCCGGGTCCGGTGGTCTGCCCCTTCTGGGTGCGGGCTGGTCAGCCCAGCAGGACCACAGCCGGAATAAGATGGCCGCCCCGGGCCACACGGTCCTGGGGCAGGCCCGGCCCGGCGCGGCCCGGCCCGGCCCGGCCCGGCACACGGAGCCTACCGTGGGTAGAATCATTAAAAACTCGGTCGATGGCCCCGAATCAAAGCCCGGTACCGGAACGTTTCTCTTTGAGACGCAGACACCGAAGAACCGTCGCTGTCGACGGACGGAGCAGCGACTAACGGGAGCGGCAGCCATGCTAGCTAACATCACGCTGCCCGCGGAGCCACATAACGGTCCGCCGGAGACCCGCGGGATCCGGGCCGCTCACGGACCGGCTCCTCTAGGCCACGATCTAGCCCGGACGGGGGCCCACGGACGGTTCTTACCATGTTGTCCCGGGGTTTGTCCGCGCAGCTTCGCCGTCAGATCGGGGTTTCTCAGGGGTGAAAGGTAGCGGGGAATGTGGCCGGCCGACCGGAGGAGGAGGAGGAGGAGGGGGAGGGGGGAGGAAGAGGCGGAGGAGGAGGAGGAGGAGGAGGAGGGAGGAGGGAGGAGGGAGAGGGGCGGGGCCAGATCGGGATCAAACCTGCGACACGCACAGCACGAACCGTCACGTCTCCCCTCCCGAACCCGTGTTGAACCACTGCGGTTAAAACCTGTTTTTAAAGCTGCTCGTCGCAAGAAGACGAGACTTTGAGGAAGATATTTAGCTGATGTTTGAACAGACATAACGGTCTTCAGATGATGATGATGAGTCGTCATCACAGCTGTCAGCATCTGGAGAAGCCAAGGCGGCTCTGGACACAAAGGAGCAGCGTTTGATGGACAGAACAATCTGGAAGACTGGACTTCTACAACAGGACCAGGATCCAACGCAGACCTTGGAGTCCCCCCTGAACCACTTCAAGAAACTGGAGCTGGAGCTGGAGCTGGAGCTGGAGCCCCCAACATCTGTGGGCAGATGTTCAACCTGCAGGACAGACTGAAACATCTGCAGGAAGAGGCTGACAACCCATCGCTCGGGAACAGAAAGACTCAGAGCTGCTCCAGTGTCTGTAGGCAGTGGGGGGGGGGGGCAGTGACTAACTAGCATGACCTATGACTCCCTTTGCTGCAGAGGCTGGTTTCACTGTGTCAGCGGTTCTGCCCTCATTTCCCTCCGAGGTGTGAACATGAAGGTGGTAAAGTGTGTGTGAGCAGAACAACAGGCGGCCAATGGTTATAAAAAGTCCATTTATTTTTACATTAGAACAACAAACAGGTTAGAGAGCATCAGGAGGCAGAGAGCGTCTATCAGTCATAAATAAAGACAACGCAGAGACTTCAACTAAATAAATACACAGTGGGGGGGGGGGGGGGCTGCAGGGGCTCCAGTGTAGTATCTACAGCTGACCCATACCCACCAACACACACACACACACACACACATACACACAAGAAAAACAACGGAAGAACACAGCCAAACATCAAAAAACAACAAAAAGTCTAAATACAAAAACTACAAATCCACAGAGGCCGCGGCAGCTCAGATTTTTTAAAAGGAACAGTTGGGCATTTTGGAGAGAGACTCAAAAGAAGAAAAGGAAACCACTGACATCGGCCTCGGGTCTGTCTTCTCAGTAGCTGAAGTCAGAGCTCTGCTGGTGGCTGGACTTCTGCCTGATGCTGAGAAAACCATCACCTAACATTTGTTTTAATGATCCATAAATTAGCCGATTGTTCGTTTGATTTCGGAGCCTCAGTGGATGTTTTTTGACCAACGGTCCGCAACCCAAAGAGATTCACTTTACTACAACGCAAGACTGGGAAAAGCCAGAACTGTTGAATGTTTGGCTTCTCCACTTAAAAATTATCAACGATTAATCAATTATCGGTTATTTCTCTTACACTCGACTGATTGTTTATTCAATTGACGCCAGCCCTGAAATGAACACACAGACATCACACTGATGTTTTCCCAAAAAGGTTGAACTGTTCCTTTAAGGCTCACTCTGTCAAACGCTGTTTGACTTCCTGATTTTAAACTGATTGAGGTCAGGACTAAATTACAAGTTAAAAAAAAAAAATCCTCAAATATACATGAGGTTTAACTACTGAGTTTATCTGAAGAAGGTCTGAAACCTTGTTAACATCAGTACAAGTGAGACAACAGTTGTGGGATATTCGGTTTCTTCCACACATTTAAAAATGGGCAATTTGGAACAAAGTGAAGAAGCAAAATCCTACAAGAAAAAAAAAGAAAAGAAAAAACTGAACTTACAAAAGGATTTTTCAGTTTCAAATAGTCAAACAATGTGCAACCTAGAGAATAAATGTGCAGCCCGGACTTCTGACATTTAATTCTGTCCTGATTTCAGATAGTTTCTAATTAAAATGTCCTTTACGGTGGTCATTTTCAAAATGGCCGACAGTGACATATTAAAGGCCGAGGAAAAATTTTAAATTTTCTTCAAAAATATACAAAGTTATGATTCTTTTTGACCTTGTATTCACATGATGAAACAAAAAGACATTTTTCTAATTTCTTTCCCCTTTAAATTTAATTTTCGAAGTTCAGGCTGCACATCATCTGCCAATTTAAAAGAAAACAATTAGCCGGTTGTTTGGGTTTATGCAGCCTCAGACCTCCATACACCTGGTACTGAGCCTTAAACACCTATAGCCACCGCGGCTGCTCTGCCTCAGTAAAACCCAGCTGCACTGTCACAGAATAGTTTTCATTCAAATCAAAAATTTTGTCCCTGAGCAAACACAAATGGCCTGATTTGATTTTTTTTTTTTTTTTTTTTTTAATTGTCAGTGCAAAGCTGAAGTTTCTTTAGTGGTTTTTGCTTTTCTGGATGAAAGGAAACATCATATGAAAACTGCTGTGACAATCGTCTCTACTTTCCTACAGCACCACAGGAATGTCTCCGTGTGTCTCTGTGCTACATTGTCCATCGTCTGTCCACACAGACCAGAGATAAATGCCCTGAACGTCAGCAGGTCGGAGGAAATCTATGCCACAACTTTTCTACGGGTTTAGGAACTCACAGTAGCTGCAACTTTTTCCATAAGGTCGTATTTTTTTTTTTTTATATATATATTTTTTTTTTAAAAGAGTGGAGCTCCTGAGCAGGTAGGCAGGTGAGAGGGCGGAGCTCACAAAACCCATCGATGGGGAGGTAACAGTCCGTCTCAGGCGAGCTTTAACCGAAACAAGCTCGGACACCATAACTCAGGGGTTTAACCTGAACTGGTTTTAACTTTAATTTAATGTTTGGTTCCTTTTAAAATGTTGAACTTCGTGACCTTTGACCCCACTGTCTCTTTACACCCAGATGGAAACGTTTCCATTTGTGTGTGTTTGTAAAGGACACACTGATGATGGAGCGTTTCCCCTCTGACGTTTGGACCGTCCATTGGTTCAGACCGCGATGGCCGACGGCTTCTCTGGAGTCAGAGGTCAAGAAGGAGCAACCCTGGATTAATATCAGCACCGTGTAATTTTATCAGGAAGGAAACGATCTCAGGCTCTATATCCCGCTCCCTTCCGGTCCCCGGACCGGTCAGAACACAGCTGAGTGGACGGCAGCGAGGTCAGAGGGTGCGTTTGGTTCAATGTCGGGAGCGTTTGGTGGGCGGGGCGGAGCCACGCTCTGACAGGCCGAGTCTGCTGAGCTCCAAGTGGAAGAACTGCTGCAGGCGGTGACCAGCCTTGGCCTCATTAGTGTGACGAGGATTGTACTGAAGACAGTTGGAGAACATCAGCTCCACGTCCGCGATGTACTCGCCTGGGGAGACGGAGATGGACAGGGGGGACATTCAGTCACAGCCGTGTGTCCTTGTCCACAGGGACATAAAGATGCTTTTTCAACTTCTGCTCCTGTGTTTACTTCTGTGTTTAAGTCATTTTTTCTGACATCCCTACTGTAGACAGTTTAAACCACAGGAACTTCAGAGGAACTTGGTTCCCCCACCAGGGGACCCATGGTTTAAATTAAGTTTTAGGGTGATAGTTTTACCCCCCGCCCCCCCAAAAAAAGTGCTGAACATCTCTGCAGTTTTAGGTTTTTGAAAATGCCAGTTGGACAGATGTCACATCAAAAATACACTGAAGGAACCTTTCCTCCTGGGAAAGTTCCTGGCAAATTTAAGTTCCTCAAAGTTTTAGTGGAAAAGCATCTTCTGTCTGTCTCAGCTCCGAGTTCTTTGGTTCTGATTGAGGTCTGAAAATCTAAATTAAATATTCAAATTTTTAACACATTTTAGTCAGAAGGTTTTCTGACTAAAATATAATCAAATACAATAAAAAGATATTAGGAGTGAAGCCAGTGAAGTCGCTTCCCGCCCCCTTCCAGGTCTCACCTGCTGTCTGATATTCACAGTTGTTGACTTTCTCTCTGATGGTGCTGAGAGCTATCGGCTTCTTGATGATGTCATAGTAGTCAGGCACCTGCAGACAGGTAGACAGAGGGATGGACAGATAAGCTGCAGTCACTCATACATGTTCAGTGTGTGTGTGTGTGTGTGTGTGTGTGTGTGTGTGTGTACCTGGGTCCTGGACACCAACTTCATGAAGGGCCAGCTGTCCTCGTGCCTGACGAGCTCCACGGTCAGCTGTTCGCAGGCCGACAGCTCGTGGACGCCCTGGTTCCTCCCAGAGGAGCGTCGGCTGGAAGAGGAGCTAGGGGGGAGCACAGGTCTGGAGGGTTTAGGTGGGGGAGCAGCATCTGGGCAGGGAGCGGAGGACAGAGTTCACTGTTGATGTTTACTGGTTTTGTTGGGTCCAGTTCAGAGACTGGGTCACTCTGCTGATTAAAAACTTAGGGGAGGGTGTACTTCAGTCCATGATCTGATCTGAGCAGGTTTCTGATTTTTTTAACTTCAGTGTTCCACATAAACGTTCCTGGACGAAGGAACCGCATCTGTCTGTTGACAGGTGTTTACTGTGTGTCGGTCAGTTGCCTTACCTGTCGGTAGTCTCTTGCGGGACTCAGCTTGACCAGGTGAGTTTTTCGTGTTGCCATTAGGTGCCAGGATCTCGTGGCTCAGACGGGCACTGTTCCGAGTCCCGGAGCGAGGTGGAGCCTTACCACCGGATGCTACATTGGGCTTGGATGAAGGGGGTGTGGCCTTTTTACCTGAGGACCTGCGAGGGAAAAGGGATGGAATCAGTAAACTGGGATGGGGGCTCCGGTGATCTGGGATCAGGACTACAACAGAGACTAACTTGGAGGCAGATGAGTTTTTCCCTGCTGAAGCAGCATTGTTTTTGGGCGTGGCCTTTTGGCCTCTGGGCGTGACCTGCTGGCTCCTGCCTTTAGGGGGTGGGGCCTGGCCCTTCTTGGTGCTGCAGACATTCAGAAAACAAAGCAGTCACTGACTGAGACTTTTCTTTCTGATTTGACCGACTGATCTGTATATTTCCACGCTCACCTCACTGTTTCTTCCTCGTCCTCTTCCTCTGACTCCTCCTCTTCTTCTGACTCCTCCTCTTCCTCCACAGACTCCTCTTCCTCCTCTTCCTCCTGCTCTTCCTCCTCCTCGTCCTCCTCCTCGTCGATGGAGGAGCGCTGGCGGGACGGGACGCGGCTGGATCTCTGCTTGGGTCGACAGTCTGGACAGAACCATTCGCCCTCTGGAACCGCCTGAGATCGACAGAAGGAGCTGGTAAATGAGCTGAAACCCGCTGGAACCAACGCTGCAGCCTGTGTCTAGTGTTGGTTTCCTGCTACTACAGACTCAGTTCTTCCTGAAACTGCTTCACTGTAACAACCTTCCAGCATAAAGTGTGTACTGTGTGTTATTTTGGCCCCTGGTGGCCACTTTTAGGCACTGCACACAGCTGAGAATGTTGTGGAGACGAAGGCTACGGTCATTTAACAGGTGTTTTAGTTAAATTAAGTCGTGGTGGTGGCACTGTGGACAGTTAAGTACGAAGCTACAATTTGCACGAAACACAAGATTTCTTACATATGGTTTGAATTTGTTTTATGACTAAAGAAAACACGGTCTGAGGGTTGTTTATTTTTGATGATTGGTTTATTTTCCCCTCTGTAGTTTCAGTTTTATGAACCCTCTACCTTAGAGGGACAAAAATACAGTCAAGGATCAGCAAACTTTACGTCCACCACCGACTCTGTAGAAGCCAGCTCACTACCGGTCTAAGAGTGAACTCTCTCTGAGGACCGAGCGGTGGCTGTTAATTGTCCTTGGGGAGGCCGAGGTGCCTCGCATCGTCAGACCCAGGCCTGATGAGGTGCGCAGCATACATACCTTGAGGCGGGGCCTCAGGCAGTGGGTGTGGTGTCCACGGTCACAGCTGTCGCACAGCAGCATGTTGTCAGCATCTCCTTTGCGTCTGCAGATGCGACAGCGAGCGTTGAGGACGGAGCGAGACCAGAGGACACTCCGCTCCAGACTGGACAGGTGGACAAATACCTGGACACACATCAGCATGTTAATCTGACCACAGGGACACACAGCCTGGGTTGTCTGACTAATAAAAACCGACACATTCAGAAGTGCTTGACTATCAGAGCGGTGCCTTCAGTGTAGATAACAAATGTGTGGTGTTTTTTCTGACCTGAGATAGACTGGAACATGACTGCAGAGATTCCCTCCATCGCTCCAACACCGTCTTCACGACTCGACCACAGTCACTGCCATCTGATGGACAGGGACACAGACAAGCTGCTTTTTAACAGTAAACAGGCTCCTCTTATTAATTCTACTGATAACCACTGAATGTTAAACCTGATGATGATGACTTTACAGTTTCATTCTCGCTGTTTCTTATTATATAGACGTCATACCATCACTGGCCTGGTCCTCGTCTTTCTTCTTGTTCTTCTTGTTCTTCTGGTCCTTCTTTGAGTCTTCCTCACCTGTTTTTTTTTTTTTTTTTGGGGGGGAGGGGGGGGGGTTAGGTAGGTAGTTGATTGACATGTTAGGTGCATAGCGTGACCCATCGATCACTAGAGGTAGTTTCTGGACATCTAATCTGATTTACATTGAGTCTGTTCAGAGCCTCCCCTCCCTGCTGACACACCCTCCCTGACTTTCCAGTCTATTCCAGACCTTTCCAGGTCTTGCAGAGAGAGTCTCACCCAGCGGAGCTTTGAGGAAGCGTCTCTCGATGCCTTGCTCGATGTGAGCGAGGGCCTGGGCCAAGATTCGTACTGAGCTGCTGACGACCTGAGGAGTCCCGCTGCCGCTGGTCCCGTAGGCTGCCACGCCGTCCGACTTCAGCTCCTGGAGTCTGACACGCAATGCACAGGCGTTTTATATGTATGAAGAATTAGAACAGTCACATGTAACACACATACACACACTGAGAAACACACACAGTCACACTGAAAGGTCTGAGCCGTGTGAAACAAACAGGAAGCAGGATGTTTATAAAGGAGTTTGAAAAAATGAGCAGCTCCTTCCTCCTGCTGAAACTGAAAATGACTTCAGGGACTAACCGTCAGTGACTTCTACCTGATACTTTTGGCGTGAAAAGTTACATTAGGCTTTTTAAATTAATGTAACCTGGACCCAGATGATTTAATCTATTGAAGTTTTTTTTCTAAAATCTTGAGAGATGCATATACGGATGCAACCACAGTAACAAACGCAGACGCAGACACAGACAAGGTTTAACACTGTGCCTCATCACATTTAATACTGTTTAAGGCCTGTTTGAGGAACTTAGTTAAAAACCATTTAAGCTTCGAGACCTGCAGATACCAGTCAGTGCATGTGAACCAGAGGGAGCACACTTTTTCTAGATGAAATAATGTGTATACTGAAAACTGTACCGCAATTTAAAAACTGAGTCAATCACAGGTATCTTGTGCATGTGGAACAAAAGGTGCTGAAGCAAACTCCAGGAAACCATTGAAACCGCCTGGAGTTCAGTAGCACTTCACTGAATCAGATCCCTGGTTAGCTTTATTTGCGCTCAGCTGTAAATGACTGAAAGGCTGATGATGTAGCCTTGTGTTATGTTTCGTTGTGCATCAAGTCAGAAACAGTGTGAGCGACAGAAGTTACCTGAATGTTTTCTACTCTACAGGTGTGTCCATGTACCTGTCTCTGGCTCTCAGGTGGTTCGACTCCAGCTCCATGGCCTCCACTTGTCCGTTCAGCCCTCCGCTCTCTCTGCCATCAGAGCCGAGCAGCTCATAGTTTCCTGCCTCCAAGGCCGAGCGCCACACCTGTCTGTCCATCACCTGGATGCAGAAAAAGGGCGAGACAGGTGAGTCTGAGGTTACCTGCTGTGTCTGGTTCTCCAGAGCAGGTGCGTTCGTACCCTCAGAGTTCCCAGAGTTCCCTGATGGATGCGGTCCTCAATGTCCAGCAGTAGGTCTCTCAGTCTGACCTCCATCAGAGTCTCAGCTGCAGCAGTGCATTCTGGGACGGACCCGGGCAATTCGTCATCTGCACAACGGGACAGATGTGTGATTACAGGTGGTTACATGTGTCTATATGTGTTACTCACGTGTAACACTGCATGTGTGTGTGCGTGTTACCCACGTCTGTGTGTACTTGTGTTACCTGTGTCTGTGTGTACATGTGTGCTGCCTGTGAGTGTTCCCTGTGTGGGTGTGTTGCCTGTGTGTGTTGCCTGTGTGTGTTGCCAGTGTGTATGTGTGTGTGTTCCCTGTGTGTGTTACCTGTGTGTGTGTATTTTTTCCTGTCACAGTTCTGCAGCAGCTGTGTCAGCCTCTCTCTCTCCTGCAGCAGCGCCTCCCTCAGGCCACTCTCTCTGTGACCTCGAGGGTTCAGAGCCTCGATCAGCTGATCCACCTCCTCCACCGAGCTGTAGAAAGACCATTGGTTGGGTCGGTTGACCGGTGGGCCGCAGGCGTGGGTGGGGCTGGGGTTTGATGCGGCGCTGTACAGGAGGAAGGTTTTGTCATGATCGGGCGCTCTCTTATATCTCAGAATCAGAACCAGAACCAGAATAAAAGTGTGACCCACCTTCCCCCGGCTGCCCCCTCCTTGACGTTCTCCATCTTGGTTGTGGTGTCCGGTGCGGGTTTCGGGCGAGGCTGAAGCATGTCCTCCGTCAGGCCGAAGCCGTCATCCTCCACAAACAGAGCGGAAGCCGAGGGGAGGAGCCAGTATCGGCGGTACAGCCGGTCTCTGCCAAGAGGCAGCAGGCAGGTGCAGGCCGCCGCCTTCTGGATCCGCTCCTGTAGCTCTCGGACCTGCAGGCCGAGACCAACGGATCCATCAGACCACCTCTACCATGCTCCTGTGCTGTGGTCGCTTTTTGTGCGTAAATTCTCCTCACCGAAGCCGGATTTATACTCCTCCCAAGCAGGTCTGGAGGTCGGATACCCTTGGAACCCCCCCCCCCCTTTCACACCTGTCTGATGTCCGGCTGAGCGCTCTGTGTCCGACAACCTCTGTAACTTTCTGAAACCAACGCTCCTATGTTCCTGATTGGACATTTATTACTTACACTGAACTTCTGTTGTAACAGCTAGCAGCTAACAGTTAGCCTGGGAGATAGCAGGTTAGCATCAGTGCACGCACCAGAGAGGCATCAAGTTTGTTCAAATGGCGGCCAGAAGTTGCTGCTTTCCCACTCACAGTAAATAACCCTGCCATCCGACAGCTAATGTCTAGCAGACAAATGCTAATGGCTAACCTCTGCTGCCCAACTGTCTGTTGACAAGATGCTGCAAGGTCACAGCAGCTACTTCTACACATCCGAGCTGAGCTTCAGAAAAAAGCACCAGTGGTTCGGCCTTGATTCATTATAACTGTGCTTCATTTAACTTTATCTAACTAACAGGTAGACGTCAACATCGGCCTGTGGCCCTGTGATGTAAGTGTGTTCCTAATGGAGTTTTTGTTAAGTCGGCTTTAAGACAGAACCGAGTTTATGGAAATGATGCTGCTGATATAAAACTCGGACCGACATGAGATGTGAAATGTTTTTGGAAACACGATTGATGAGATTCATAGTCTCTAGTAGAGTATGATCAGCTTCTTCCTGTGGTCGCAAACAATTTTAATATGGAATCAAACTGCATAAAAAAATTTTTCAATGACTGCGGCGTCTTCCTTCGGGGGCGGCCTGGGGGCCCCAAGTAGGCAGCTGCTCTCAGGGAGCCCCCCCCCAGAACTGTTGGGTCAGACAACATCTCTAGATGTGGCCCCAAACAAAAACTAAAAATCTGTTCATTACAAAGAGACAAATAAAGGAGTCTGTAATGTTCAGATAATTATTCAGTGCTGACAATGTTTCTCACCTTCTCTTGCTCTTTCTCCAGCTCCTCTGCTGTCACGCTAGAGGGGGGGCATGAAGGGGGCTTGGGGTCAGAGGTCATCTGTTGTTGTTTTTCATTCTGGCTGATTTTAGCTGGAGGAGAGAGGAGCGATTCATGATTAAGTAGAAAGGAGAAAAGAATGAAAACAGTTATGAAAAGACTTATCCTGAACAATTTTTTTTTTTTTTAAACCTTTAATCTTCTTGTCGTTGGATGAAGAGTCATGCTCCTCATCTTCCTCTGTGTGTTGGTTTGCAAGAGTCTCACTGTAGACAGAAACAACATGTTCACATCCTCACACACATACAAACACAACCACGTCCGCTATTGATCAGTAATAATGAGTAATTATTTAACTACAGACGTCTTAGCATCCTTTGGTTTTCAGCCCGAGTTGGAAAAACCTAACGTCCTTTGAACCATTTTGTCTTTTCCACTTGTTTGACTGGACATTGATCATTATGGCAGCATTTTTCTTTTAAAGTGAATAATAATAAAAAAAAACAAAAACAAAAAAAACAAAACTTGGTGGCACCCTGTTGAGTCCACTGCTCTGACATTTTTTCCTCTACCTGTTTGTTTGGAGTCCCCCCTTCAGCTCCTGCTCCTTCAGTTTCTCCTCCTTCTCCTTCAGCCTCTGCTCCTGCTCCCTCAACTTCTCCTCTTTACGAAGACGAACCCTGACCAAGAGGAGGAGGGAGGAGGAGACACGCGTCAGGATTCTGGTCCATCTCAGACTATTAGAGTCTGTTTTATTCTTCCTCATGTTTTTCCTGAATGACCTTAAGTATGATGTACCTCTGTGTGTGTGTGTCTGTGTGTGTTTACCTGTGTGCAGCCTCCTCTCTCCCTCGGCGGTGTTGTTCAGCTCTGATCTCCCTCAGTTCCTGTCTGGCAGCTCTCTGCTCCTCCACAGAGTCTTCGATCACATCTCTGCTGGATGCCAACGTCAGCAGTTTCCCCACCAGAGCCAGAAGGATCCTCAGCTTCTCCCCTACATATACACATATCAATAATCGATCAATAACTATCAATACTCTTCTATACATTCAGTGTCAATCAATACCTGTTCAAAATGATCAGTATTGAAGAGCATTTTGATTATTAACTGCTGACTCCTGTAAATAAAAGAGCTAGTATCCGATTGGCCGACGGAGTGCTGACCTGGCGTCAGGTCGTACACCGCCGTGCACGACAGCCTCTTCAGCAGCGCCGGCTCAGCCAATCGCAGCTCGACGCACGGGTCGTCCATCAGAGTGAACCCGCCCTGCTTCTGGTAGCGGAGCTTGGCGTTTCCGTGGTTACAGTCGGCGCCGGAAGCCAGGATGTGCAGCCGCAGGATCTCGGACAGCGTGCAGCTGTCCAGGTCCAGCTGCTTCAGACCGCAGCCCTGGTGCAGCTGGGGCCACGCCGCGGCCAGCGAGGCGACGGCACTCAGGGCCGAGCGGGTGGGGTCAGAGTCATCGTCCAGGGCCTCCGACAGGTCTGTGCACAACACACGCAAATTATACACAACCATGCACGGACAGGTTCTACACATAGGCGGGTGTCCAGGTGTCCGCCATGTCCGTCATACACTGTTAAAATGTCCAGCTGTGACCAATCACAGCTCGGCTCTATGTAACAGATGGCTACTTTTTCGTTTATGGACGAATGGTCAGTTAAAGGGGCATGTGAGAGAGTGAGAGAGAGAAAGAGAGTCTCTTTGTAAGGCCCAGCTTCCATTTCATGATGATGACATTTCTGCCTTGCGAGGACATTTTTTGAGGCTGTGTGAAGGTTCGGACGTGGGTTTGAGGTTCAGGTTAGAATCTGGTTTAGGTCTGGGGTCAGGGTCAGGCCTGGGTACTACACTGTTTCAACAGGATCCTCACACACACAGAAAGACAAATACGGGTGTGTGTGTGTGTGTGTCTGACCTTCGGCCTGGTCTTTAGCCACCTCCTCCTGCTCCTCGTCCAGAGCCTGAAAGATGGCCGACAGGAAGAAGAACAGCAGCTCACACAGAGGACCTTCAGGATCAGAACCCACCAGAGCCTCCTCTAAGACCTCTGTGGAGACAGAACACCTGTTAGAGCCAAAACATGATCTGATAGACCCAACACAACATCCACCTGAACCAGCATATCATCTGTTAACACTAAGAAAACCTCGAGAACCACAGCACAGAGAGAGAACCTATTAGAACCTCTATTTGAATGCCTATGAAAAATGAGTGGACAACTTCTAGGACGAATGAAACAACACACTGAACTTGCTGGAGATCTTTGCCAACTTTTGTTAATATCCACTCAACCTGTAGAACTCTAAGAAAAACAAATTCAAAATTACAATAACCAGCTGGAACCACATAATCTAAGAAGAACTGAAATGGAGCCAAGAGAACTTCCAAGCTCCATAAGAACCCTGTTTAAATCAATCAAACCTGTAGAACGTTTGTTAAGTGAAGATAACTATGAACTGCACAGCCTCCTCTAGAACCTCCGGAATCTTATCATATTGACACAGGACTAAAACCTCTGCACTAGACTGACCCAGAATAAGGACAGAATCCTGTATAGAACCACAGGGTCCTAGCCCAGTGTGTTCCAGCAGGGGTTTGAGGCAATGACGTTCTCACCCAGAGAAATTCCATCAGGGAACTCGTCCTTCAGATCGAAGACCTCCCCAAAGGCCTGCAGGAACTCCAGAACCATCAGAGCTTCTCCAAAGAGTTCTGCTGGAAGACGGGTTCTCACTGGCACCGGACTGGGAAGCTCCTGGAAGAACCAACACACCAACACACACACACACACACACACACACACACCAACACACACACACACACACACACACACACACACCAACACACACACACACACACACATCCAGGTTCAGGACAGGAGAACTCTCAAAAGTAACTGATAATTCAATAAATTCACATCACATTTTGCTTGCCAGTGAGGTAATGAAGGATCTTCTTTCATTTATTTTTCTGCATAAGAAATGTTCTGCAAGTGGTTCCTGATCTGAATCCTGCACAGTCTAGATCCCACAGATGAGTCATGACCAGGTTCTGATGACTCTGATTCCATTTTTAATCCGTGGCTCTGTTTTTATTTAACAGGTTAGTAATGTTAAACCCTTCGACACACACTGTATGAAACTGTAAACGGTTCCATGTTCTTTTAACATGACGAAATCATTGAAGTTTCCATGGTCAACAGTATGTATGTATTCTATCTTTTTTTTTTTTTTTTTTAATTAAATCAATACTGAATACTGTCTAGATTTATTTGTCCCTGATCATTCATGGTCCCAGTCAACTGCCAGGCAGTGCGTTCACTGACCTTCAGATCTTCACACTCCATGTCTTCTCTAGGTTTGTTCCACAGTTTCAGTCGTTCAGCGTATTTCTTCTTCTCCTCCTTCAGCTTCTCTCTCTCCTGTAAGTTTGAGCCCAAAAACCATCTCAGCGTCTCAAAAAATTTTCAGATTTTATTTTACAGACCAAGAAAGACCGGAAAACTCACCCTCTCCTTCTCCAGCTTCCTGCGCTCCTTCTCCTCCCTCCTTCTCTGCTTCTCCTCTTCAAACCTCCTCCTCTGCTCCTCCTTCATCTTCTCCTTATCCTCCCTCTCCCTCCTCTTGGCCTCCTGGGCCTCCTCCTTCTCCTTCTTGAGTCGAGCTTTGTCCTGCGCTGCGGCAGCCATCTCCTCCTTCTGCTGCAGCAGCCTCAGCTTCTCCTCCGCCGCCTTCAGCAGCGACAAGCTCGCCTGAAAACACAAGATGCTTTGGTCTTCGGCAGCATCGATCAAAGACACAATTATTTCATTAAAGCCAGAAGGAGAGTTGAACTTTTAAACCGGGTACCTGGTTCAGACATTTATATGGTGCAGAAATTAAAAAAGGAATATCAGCAGAAGGTACCAAAGGGATTGAGGTGCTGACAGGTGAATACAAGCAGATTCCCTCAAAGACAGTTTCAAAACTGTAGTTCACAAAAACGAAACAGAAGAAAGTCACTATAAGTAAAAATGAAATGGAACGATCCATGTGTGGAACACCACTAACTTCTGCTGGCTCTACGAGACAGCGGGAATTTTGGATACACCCCAAGTAAGAAAATAAACATCTCCGTAAACGGCAGCCATGCTGGAGAGAGAGGTGGAAAGATAAATGCTAATCACTCTCATATTTTTTGGTAATGAACAAAAATCCAAACAACCTGGGACACAGTTCTTCAGTTCCTAGAGCAGATTTTATGTTACAAGGTACCCAGGGAACCCAGGATAGTGTGTGTGGGCCAGATAACCGGGGGCTTAAATTAAAAGGACAACTATCTCTTCCTGATCCTTGCATGTAAAAATGCCATCACAAGGCACTAGTTGAAATGTGACAACCCAGCCCCCCCTCCCCCCCAAGACCAGGACAGTAGCTAGAAAAACTACCTTTATCTAAGGACCAAAGCAGGAACCCAAAAATAACACTGTGGCAAATGGACTGAATCAAAGATGTTCACAGGTTGTTAAGAGAAGCTTTGACACCCTGAAAGCCCTCATACTGTTGTCACTACATAAACAGTTTCAGCAACACCTCTCCTCCAGAAACTTAGACCCGAGTCATACATTAAAAGTCAATTTACGAGGCTTGATTTGAAATCACTAAAATGAGAACCAGAGAAATGTTTTTTTTTAATATTTTCATATAGTTATATTATATATAACAAACGAGAGGCAGCACATTAACCAGAGAGCTTTATGGCGGTTGGCCTGTTGGCCTGGCCCAGCCCGTCTCCACCTGCCCCTGGTCTTCATGCTTAACAGGACTAACCCCATCCGGACTCCAGCTCTGAGCTGAACTCACATACAACACCAATATCCATCTGAACATCTCACACTTCTAGAAGAGTAAGAGAATAAGCATGTGTGTGAGTGTGTTCCACAAAATGTCTAACGATGTTAAGTCAGTCTGCAAGCGAATGTTAGTTACATATAACTTAGCTGTTAAAGAAACTCTGATGTTAAACCAGAACCAGATGTGTTGTCTCCTCTGCCCTAAGAATAGCTCAGACTGATGTGACATGTGTTTAACAGCTGGTCCGACTGTCAAGTTCTTCTATACAGGATGACCACTGCTGGAGTTTTGGGCTCTTCAGTTTTCGTCTGTATGCACCACCAGATAACTAAAGGAGGTCAAAGGTCAGCCTGTCTACTGCATACAACACACTAACTATTTTCAATATAGAGGGACATGGAGGAGACGTCGCTGTCAGTAAACAGTGGTGCAGTGTGTCGATATCTTTCTATGCTAAGGGCTAAAACATTAGTCCAGAATAGCCATCACTCTCACCTGTCCAGATGAGCCACGCCCTCCACCTTTAGAGGGCGGGCTGAAGGGGAATAGCGGGGGCTCATCAGGGAAGAACTGAGAGAAGGTCTGTTCAGACAGCCGGTACTTTACCACTGTGGAGGGCTGAGAAACACAGAAACACGTCCTTAATGAAGCTCTTCTTCTGTACAGAATCCCTCTTGGCACCATCTGTCATTCTCAGTGTTTTCCACAGCAATAAACTTTAAGAACATTATTTCAACAACACTCTGCCTTTAATGAGAGTTTCAGTACAATGGAAACAGGAACAGTCTTCAGTTTCAACTGCAACTTATAACACTGACTTTAAAGTTCTCATCTGGAATTAAATTGCCAGTAATTTTGTAAATATTTTCCCCCAAATGTTAAAAAAGTACATAAAGAAATTAAGCCATGTCAATTTCTAGTAACTTTCTAATCTGAATAATACTGTAGATTCTGGTTTTCACAGATGAACACATGAACACAGTAGATATTGAGCTGATGAAATGTGAAGTTGTGATGATTTAAATTGAATCTCTTCTAGAGGAGCCACATAAATGTCTTCTGGATCATTGGCTCTACCTGCACATTTTCTTTGACTGTATGAATTTTAACTTTTCATGATTTTTTTTTTCTCTGACTTTTTGTTTTATCTGACTTTTTGATGTCCTGGAACTAAACCACCTACTAAACAAACAGACCCACCCATCACACAGAAGGGCCCTGGTTGTCATAATCTGTGGGACTGTCGGGGTATCGTGGCTAACGTTGGGGCTAGGTTGGGTGGACATTTGTTCTCACCTTGAGCGTGATGGTCCCGTTCTGAGGTTCACAGTGTTGTTTAAAGAGCAGCTTCAGTCTCTCTCTGGACAGAGTCGTCTTCCTACGACTGAACAAACAACCTCTTTCAGTACCAACCTCAGTATAATATTAATTATAGCCTAATGATTCAGGGTTTGGAAGCTAAGGAAAAAACCTCAATAATCATATTTGGGGCGAATATATTGTTTAA